>CM055127.1:488607505-488688745 GCA_029206835.1 Rana muscosa | reverse complement strand
AACGCCTATGCGTTTTTTACCCCGTTTGCGGTAAAAAAATAGCGCTAACGCCTATGGGTTTTACCGCGTTTTTACCCCGTTCGCGGTAAAAAATAGCACTAACGCCTATGCGTTTTTACCCCGTTTGCGGTAAAAAAATAGCGCTAACGCCTATGGGTTTTACCGCGTTTTTACCCCGTTCGCGGTAAAAAATAGCCCTAACGCCTATGCGTTTTACCGTGTTACTCATTCATTTCAATGGGGATAGGCGTTTTTACAGCACTATTTTTAGCGCCCTAAAGATGCTCCAAAAAAGCTGTTTGCAGGATTTTTTTTTTCAACGCACAGCCAGCAAAACGCCTCAGTGTGAAAGCCCTCAGGGCTCTCACATTGAGAATTATGGAGCAGGATTATTTCAGGCATTTTTACAGCGCTATTTTTACCGCGAAAACGTGGTAAAAACGCCTCAGTGTGAAAGGGGCCTTGGGGGGGGGGGGGGGGGGTAAATCTTCCAGAGGTCAAAACAAATCGAAATGCCTCTGTTTAGGTGAAGAAAATAGAGGGGAAAAATGCACCGGAACACATCAAAAACGCATAAACATGAATGCAAGAACACATCCGGGCTGCATTTTTTTTTTTTTTTTTTATATGGTTTGAACCGGCCCATAATGAATAAAAGCTGATAATTGTGAGCACCCCTGTCAGTGGGAAGGATCTGGCGGAGAAAAGGGTTAATATGCGGTTCAGTATAGTTTTCTGTTGGAATGAATTTAGGGCCAGTTCACACCATAGAAATGCATTCCGGATGCTTTTCTGCATGCGTGTTTTTGATGCGTTTCAGTGCGTTTTTGATGCAGTCCAGTGCATTTTTCCCGCCTTTTTTTTTCTTCTTCACCTTAAGGGCCAGTTCACACCACATGCAACCCAGTGCATTTTTTGTTTTGCATCAAAAACGCATGGAACGTAGGTTTGTATGGTTTCCAATGGCATAGTTCACACCAGTTCCAGAAAAAAAAAAAGTAGAACATGCTGCATTTTTCTTGGACTGCTCTGGAACGCACTAAAACGCATCAAAAAGCATCAAAAACACACTGGACCCTAGTTATAGTGAAAAGAAAGAAACAGGGATAAAAAGCAAATGGAATGCATCTGGAAACGCATCAAAAACGCGCATTGCAGAAACGCATCCGCAACGGATCTGGAGTACATATTTGTTTTTGGGTTTTAAATAGCCCTTAATAAGGACATCTGTGTTTTCGTGTGCGTTTTTGGTGTGTTCCGGTGCAATCCAGATAATTTTTGATGCGTTTTACAGCGTTCCAGTGCAGGAAAAATGCTGCATTTTCAATTTTTTTCTTCCTGGAACGCAGTGGAACTGCATGCATGGGTTTGAACTAGGCCATTGAGAACCATAGAAACCTACTTTCCATGCGTTTTTGATGCAGAAAAAAAACCCGCACTGGACTGCATGTGGTGTGAACCGGGCCCTTTATAGATAAGACGATTTGTGTTTAATTTTAGATTGAACTTTTCTCCTTTTTTTTTGTAACTTTGTTACTTTGATATCCATCTCGTGTATCTTTTATTGGAGGTCCGGAGAGGAATGACGAGTCCCTGAGCCCAGGGCCAGCCGTACTGCATTGTGTTTTCCTCCCATGCACAGAACACGGTGGTAATGTTTGTTCGCTCTGTGCGTCTCCCCTGCAGGTGCGGGATGCAGCAATAAATTGCCTGGTGGAAATCTACAGACATGTGGGAGAACGCGTTCGCACCGACCTCAGCAAAAAAGGGCTTCCCCAATCTCGGTGAGTTCTCATCGTTCCCGCTTCTCTCCTCTGCTTAATGTTTGATTATTTTCTCCTCCGTCATCAACATTTTTTAGGTCTTGTCTTGACCCCCATCGCGCCTCCGGGGAATTTTTTTTTTAATGCCTAAGCACAACTTTGAAACTTTGACACGTGTTCATAAAAAAAAACAAAAAACGTACGAGTTATCACAACTACTTCGTGCATCCAGGTGGATTAGACCGCGCTTTTTTTTTTTCCAGGACACATGAGGCTTTCGTTTTGGTGGTAAGTGGTAATGGATATTAGACATGTGCAATTCATTTAGTTTCTAATTCGTTTTTCACGAATTTAGAAAAAAATTTCAAGTTTCGGGGCTTCGAGTTTCGGGGCTTCGAGTTTCGGGGCTTCGAGTTTCGGGGTTTCGGGGCTTCGAGTTTCGGGGCTTCGAGTTTCGGGGCTTCGAGTTTCGGAATTTTTAGAATTTCCGAAAATCGGAAATTCTTTTTTTTTGCTTTTTTCTGAAATTCTAAAAAAAAAAAATATTTTTCGTTTTTTTGGAAATTCGGAATTCGAAGATTCCAAATTCCGTATTTCCTGCATTTCCGAAAAAAGCGAAAAAACGAAAAAAACTAATTTTTCGAATTTCCGAAAAAAGAAAAAAAAAGAAAATTTTTTTTTTCCGGCAGTGCACATGTCTAATGGATATCTCTTGATATTTTTATTTTTTTATCAAAGAAAAACTAGGCCAAAAATTTATTTCGTTTTTTTTTTTATATTTATCTGTATTTTTCTTGCAAGTACCAAAACCTTCCACCAAAACAACCCAAAATAAATGTTCTTGCTCCTGGTAATCGCAGCAATACCACATATGTATATGTTGTTGTTTGTACCCGTAGTACAGCCCAGAAACAATAGTGAACATTTTGCTTTTTTTTTTATTCGACCTCAAACACAGATATACAAAAAAATAAATAAAAATGCTGACCTCGACCTTTGACCCCGACCCAAACACTAAGGCCCCTTTCACACTGGGGCGCTCATAGCGTTGGCGGTAAAACGCCGCTATTTTTTGCCGTCGACACTATGGGCGGATTTGCAGTGCATTTTGCCTGCTAGCGGTGCAATTTTAACCCCCCCCCCCCCGCTAGCGGACGAGAAAGGGTTAAAAGCACCTGCAAACTGGTTTGCGGGCGGTATAGCCACGCTGTCCCATTGATTTCAATGGGCAGGAGCGGTATACACACCGCTGCTTCACCGCTCCAAAGATGCGGCTAGCAGGACTTTTGGAGCGGTCCTGCTAGCGCATCGCCTCAGTGTGAAAGCCCTCAGGCTTTCACACTGAGACTGCAGGGGCAGGAGTTTTTCAGGCGGTATTTAGGCGCTATTTTTAGCGCTTAAACGCCTGAAAAACGTCTCAGTGTGAAATGGGCCTTACCCTAACACTATCCTTTTGGCAAACTGTTAGCCAAAGAAACATGCTGGGAGGGGTCTGATACTGAATATGTTGCACCCTAAGGCCCCTTTCACACTGGGGCGGGAGGTGCGCTGGCGCTATACCGTCAGAATTGCGGCGGTATTCGGCTGCTATCGGTGTGGTTTTAACCCCCACTAGCGGCTGAAAAAGGGGTTAATACCGCCGGCAATGCGCCTCTGCAGAGGCGCATTGCCGGTGGTATTACCGCGATTTCCCATTGCTTTCAATGGGTAGGAGCGGTAAAACGCACCGCTCCAAAAATGCGGCTAGCAGGACTTTTGGAGCGGTCCCGCCAGAGCATCGCCTCAGTGTGAAAGCCTTCGGGATTGAGACTGCAGGGCAGGAGTTTTTCAGGCGGTATTTAGGCGCTATTTTTTATCGCTAAAACGCCTGAAAAACTCCAGTGTGAAAGGGGTCTAAATATGGGTAGGGATGAGCTCCGGCGTGTTCGCATTGAACACGTGCAGAGCTCGCCAGGATGTCGGCACCGCGCTGCGCTAATCACAGCCAGGGAGACCTTTCCCAATCTCTGCAGCCGAGCATCGGGAAATGTCTCCCTGCTTGTCATTAGCGCAGCGCGGTGCCGACATCCTGGCGGGCTCTGCACGTGTTCAATGCGAACACGCCGGAGCTCATCCCTAAATATGGGTGTAACAACATGCTCAGAAAGGTGAACTTATCTTTCAGGGCAGGTTCACATGACATTGCGTTCCAGTGCATCAAAAACGCATAGAAAGTAGGTTACATGGTTTTCAATTGCATAGTTCACACCAGTGCTTGCAGTTCAAGTGCGTTCCGGTTTCAGAAAAAAAAAACATGCTGCATTTTTCCTGCAGATTTGTACTGGAACGCGGTAAAACGCATCAGAAACGCACTGGACGCCAGTACAGACAGTCCCCGGGTTACAAACATCCGACTTGCATTAGACTCGCGGAGGGAAATGACAGGAAGGAAAATTCTTTCCTCTAAGACTTTTCATGGGTAAAAAGGTGTCTCCACCGAAACTTTATCACCGATCCTTGTTTCCATGGCAACCCACATTTTTAAAAATCCAATTGTCACATGGATAGAAAGTGGGGTGAAACCTTATAAACGGGGGGCACAGGGAGCAAAACAAACATTACAGGGGTGTTAACCCTTCCCTATGCTATCCAAAAAAAAACCCACCGGAGCCGATGCGTGCGGCCGTGATGTCCGCCGGTGACCTGCGATCGCTCCTCAGAGACAGAACGGGGATTTCTCAATGTAAACAGACAGATTCCCGTTCTGTCAGGGAAGCAGAGAGAGATCTGCTGTTCCTAGTGATCAGGAACAGCGATTAATCTTTATTCCCTGTCAGTCCCCTCCCCCCACAGTTACACACCTCCCTAGGACACGCTTAACCCCTTGATCGCCCCCTAGTGTTTACCCCTTCCCTGCCAGTGACATATATACAGAAATCAGTGGCTATTTTTTTTTTTTTTTTACCTCTGAACGCTGTATAAATGTCACTGGTCCCAAAAAATTGTCAAGTGTCCAGTCTGTCCGCCACAATGTCGCAGTCCCGCTAAAAATCGCTGATCACCGCCATTAGTAGTAAAAAAAAAAATTAAATGCCTAAAATATATCCCATAGTTTGTAGACGCTATAACTTTTGCGCAAAACAATCAATATACGCCTTATTGCGTTTTTTTTTTTTTTTCTTGCCAAAAATATGTAGAACAATACATATTGGCCTAAATTGATGAAGAAATGTTTTACAGTATTATAGCAAAAAGTAAAAAAAAAAAAAATATATATATATATATATATATTTTTTTTTTTTTAATTTACGCTCTTTTTTTTTTTGGTTTATAGCTCAAAAAAAAATAAAAACGCAGAGGTGATCAAATACCACCAAAAGAAAGCTTTATTTGTGTACAGCGTCGCATTTGTCAAAGTAAGGCAAAAATGGCCTGGTCATTAAGGGGTAAATCTTCCAGGGCCGAAGTGGTTAAAAATGTACCTGTTCCGACTTGCAAACAAATTTAACCTGAAGAGGTTGTAACCCTAAAAAACAGAAACAAAAACAAAAAAAAAAACAGATCCTGTTCCCTTAGATCCCTTTCACACTGAGGCGCTATAACGCTAAAAATAGCGCCTGCAAAGCGCCCTGAAAGAGCCGCTGCTCACACTCCAGTGTGAAAGCCCCGAGTGCTTTCACACCGGAGCGATGCGCTGGCAGGACGCTAAAAAAAAGTCCTGCTAGCCGCATCTTTGGAGCGGTGTGTATATACCACTCCTCCACCACTCCTCCCCATTGAAATGAATGGGCACCGTGGCTATACTTTGCGGGTGGTTTTAACCCTTTTTCGGCCGCTAGCGGGGGTTAAAAGCTAGCTAGCGGCCGAATACCTCTGCAAATACGACAGTAAAGTGCCACTAAAAATAACGGCGCTTTACCGCCGACTCCCCAGTGTGAAAGGGGCCTTATAGCAAATTAAACAGCATAATGCTTGTGCTGTCTAATCTGTCCCTCTCTATGATGTAAAAAATCTGGTTGATCCTGCATGTTCCTGTGTCTCCCTTGGTGTGCTGACCGTGGTAATCATGGCTGCTGATCCCTGATTACTGTGGTCAGGTTTCGTGCCTCTGTCACCTGCTGATATCCTCCCCCCCCCCTTCGCCTGTCGGCTCGTGTGTGTGTGTGTGTGTGTGTGTGTGTGTCTCCTCCACCCCTCCCCTCTCTTCTTGTCGCTATTAGTAGCTGGTAGTAAATAAAGATTACTGCCAGCCCCTCTGTTCTGCTAAGCCATCCTACACTGTGTAAATGTTTTGTATAAAATTTTGCCTGTAAATTCCTTTTTTTTTTTCCAGATCGTTCCTGGCTGGTCACATGACCTCCGACCTCTCGCCTTCACTGATATAAGGGCTACAGCGGGAGGGGCAGAGTAAACAGGCACAGTGGTCACGTGACCTCCCGGCTGGTGTCAGAGGGGGCTCTCGGGGCCCCTCCCACTGTAGCCCTTAGATCGGTGGAGGAGAAACGATCTGAAAAAATAAATTTACAGGCAACATTTTATACAAACATTTACACAGTGTAGGGTGGCTTAGTAGAAACAGAGGGCCTGACAGTTATCTTTAACTTTATAACCACTTTAAGAACAAATCTACAGAAGTTATCTTGTTTGTAACACTGGGGACTGCATAAAGAGCGCAATCTCGATTCACGCTTTCATACAATTTCACTGGCTGTTTCACTAGGAGCCACCTCTATGTATGGATACAATATGGAGATGTATACTGTCTCCTCTGACTGCAGCGTCGTCTGCTAATACTTATCCCGGACGGGGTCTCCACTCCTAAGGGATCGCCAATAATGTGATTGTGGGGTCACCGGAGGATTTACCATCTGCTGTGTAGTATGAGGCCACTTTATATCCAGGTTTGTAGGCCTTCGCACTGCACAGTATTTGGTATTTTTTAAGGAGATTGTATAAACAGATTGGGGGGGGGGGGGGGGTGGCCGCTTTTTACAGATGGCATCGCAGTTCTAGTGCCCATCCCTCTGTGCAGCTGTTCACATTGATGACATCTCTAATTAGTGTTTCTGAGGCTATTATTATTATTATTATAATTTTTGTTTATTATATATATATATATATATATATATATATATATATATATATATATATATATATATATATATATATAGCACTGACCCCCGAAGGAGCTGCTGGTTAAATTTGGGTCATGCAAACTACCTCCATGGCTTCCATTGGCAGGGTAAAGAGTCGTAGAAAAGTCAATGTCCACACAGATGTAAAACCTCAACAATAAGGCTTTATTTTCTTTTGCTGTAGAACGTGAGAGAAAGTGTGAAACGAGAGAAGTAGGGGAAGGTTCAGGCACGCGGTACAAGAGATGCAAAACAGTCAGTATATTCACCACTCAAGCCTGAGTGGGTATTGCTCACCCGGATAGTCCCCTCTCACGGTCCTAGCAGCCGGAATGATGCAATGATCAAACTTTAAACAGTTCCTGCCACAAACTGCTATAGGTGAACTTGGGTCTCTGCCACAGACCTGGTGAACTTGGGTCTCTGCCACAGACCTGGTGAACTTGGGTCTCTGCCACAGACCTGGTGAACTTGAGTCTCTGCCACAGACCTGGTGAACTTGGGTCTCTGCCACAGACCTGGTGAACTTGGGTCTCTGCCACAGACCTGGTGAACTTGGGTCTCTGCCACAGACCTGGTGAACTTGGGTCTCTGCCACAGACCTGGTGAACTTGGGTCTCTGCCACAGACCTGGTGAACTTGGGTCTCTGCCACAGACCTGGTGAACTTGGGTCTCTGCCACAGACCTGGTGAACTTGGGTCTCTG
The DNA here is from genome assembly GCA_029206835.1 of Rana muscosa. Lineage (NCBI taxonomy): Eukaryota > Metazoa > Chordata > Amphibia > Anura > Ranidae > Rana > Rana muscosa. Next base: position 488,681,162 of record CM055127.1, on the reverse strand, counting down.
CCACAGACCTGGTGAACTTGGGTCTCTGCCACAGACCCGGTGAACTTGGGTCTCTGCCACAGACCCGGTGAACTTGGGTCTCTGCCACAGACCCGGTGAACTTGGGTCTCTGCCACAGACCTGGTGAACTTGGGTCTCTGCCACAGACCTGGTGAACTTGGGTCTCTGCCACAGACCTGGTGAACTTGGGTCTCTGCCACAGACCTGGTGAACTTGGGTCTCTGCCACAGACCTGGTGAACTTGGGTCTCTGCCACAGACCTGGTGAACTTGGGTCTCTGCCACAGACCTGGTGAACTTGGGTCTCTGCCACAGACCTGGTGAACTTGGGTCTCTGCCACAGACCTGGTGAACTTGGGTCTCTGCCACAGACCTGGTGAACTTGGGTCTCTGCCACAGACCTGGTGAACTTGGGTCTCTGCCACAGACCTGGTGAACTTGGGTCTCTGCCACAGACCTGGTGAACTTGGGTCTCTGCCACAGACCTGGTGAACTTGGGTCTCTGCCACAGACCTGGTGAACTTGGGTCTCTGCCACAGACCTGGTGAACTTGGGTCTCTGCCACAGACCTGGTGAACTTGGGTCTCTGCCACAGACCTGGTGAACTTGGGTCTCTGCCACAGACCTGGTGGACTTGGGTCTCTGCCACAGACCTGGTGGACTTGGGTCTCTGCCACAGACCTGGTGGACTTGGGTCTCTGCCACAGACCTGGTGGACTTGGGTCTCTGCCACAGACCTGGTGGACTTGGGTCTCTGCCACAGACCTGGTGGACTTGGGTCTCTGCCACAGACCTGGTGGACTTGGGTCTCTGCCACAGACCTGGTGGACTTGGGTCTCTGCCACAGACCTGGTGGACTTGGGTCTCTGCCACAGACCTGGTGGACTTGGGTCTCTGCCACAGACCTGGTGGACTTGGGTCTCTGCCACAGACCTGGTGGACTTGGGTCTCTGCCACAGAACGTCCCAAACCTCCAGCCAAGTAATAATAGAACCTTTAAGCCAAACCGGCGTATTACAGGGCTTTAGAATAGTGGATCCCTCCTTGGGTGAGTTGCCAGGCCTCTCCCGAGACATCGGCGCCTTGCCAGTCTCCTCCGGGGCAGGTCCTCCCCTGGCTCCCCTCCTCAAGAGCTTCCTTCCCACAGATGGACAGCTTGGGATACCTTTCAGAAGTGTAGGCCCAAACCAGCAGAGCCGGGCCTACCGAGCAGAGATGTAGCCTCGGGCTGAAGGTGCCCGGGGGTAGAACACACACACACACACAAGCACCCCGTGCTATGAGGGCCACGAGGCGCAGCAGAAAACCACCCCACTTCAATGGCGTCTGCCCCTTATGTACCCCTTCCCATCATGCACAGCGGGCTAACCACACCCACTGCACGGCTGCCGAGAAGGGACACCCAATACTGCTGTGATACACCTGTATTCCAACATGGGCCAGTGGTGGCAGTGCCACCTACGGGCGAACAGGGAAGATAACTGCCAGGTAGTATCACAACCAGAGCAGAAGCAAAAATTCAAATGAAATCAGCAAGTCTAAGCCCAACTACTGGTTCAGACTATCCCCTAAATTTTAAAATAGCGTGGACCGTTTTGGGCCGGCGATATATATGTAACTCAGGGCTCCATTCACACTTGTGCGATTTGTCATGTGACTTTTGACTTCAAAATCAAACAGCAAATTGCACCCAATTCTTTTCAAAATGGGTGCAAACCGCACTGCAAAGAATAGCATGCAATCAGGACAGGAATGCGTTGCTATGTGTGAACCCAGGCTGAAATCGCTATGACATACCTGGGCTCACACATGAGTGGTGCGGAAACCGCATGCGTTTCGGACAGGAATCTCACCGCACTCCTGTTCAAATCACATGCGATTCTTTGAAGTGGGATTTTAGCCTATTCATTTTGTATGGACACAAAAGTACTTGACCAAAAGTATCGGTACTTGTATTCGTCAATAAAAATAAAAAAAAGGGTATCGGTGCATCCCTCATTTTTTTTCCATTTTATTTATTACGCAGATTTTTTTGAATTGCACATTACCAATTTCATGCATGTGAATTGTGGATGAATTTAAGTGTTTATAATTTTTATATTTGTTATGTCCATTAAAGCGGGATTCCACCCGCGATTTTTATTTTTTTAAAGTCAGCAGCTACTAACAGTGTAGCTGCTGACTTCTAATAAGGACACTTGCCTGTCCTACTTGCGCCCGATGTCGGGCCCCCCCGACGGCAATCATTCGGTCCTGGCAGGTCCCTGCGCCTCCATCCTGACTAGGGGAAACAGGCAGTGGAGCCTTGCGGCTTCACTGCCCGTTTCTTACTGCGCATGCGCGACTCGCACGGCGCTTTGTGAATGGGCGGCTTGCCTCCTGGGATACACACAGTTCCCAGAAGGCAGCGCGCCCCATTCACCAGAAGACACCGAGGACGAGGAAGACGACCACCGTGGTGGAGGTAGAGGCAGAAGAGCTAGTTCCGCATAGCAACTGCCCTTTCTGGGAAGTATAAAAAAAAAATTCTATTTTTTATTTTTTTTAAATTTTTGTGAAAAAAAAGAAAAATCAGGGTGGAACTCCACTTTAAGTAGTGGTTGATTTTTAAAGGGGTAGTGAACCTGTATATTGGTTTAATTCAACCATTTGACCCCCCTTCATGACCAGGCCATTTTTCTTGCAATACGATAACTGCGTTACTTTAACTGACAATTGTGTGGTCGTGCGATGTTGTACCCAAATAAAATGTATATCCTTTTTTTTTCCCCCCACAAATAGAGCTTTGATCACCCCTGCGGTTTTATTTTTTTGCGCTAGAAACAAAGAACGAACGACAATTTTGAAGGAAAAATTTTTTTTTGGACTTTCTATAAAACACATCCAATAAAAAAATGTAGAAAAAAAAAACGAATTTCTTCATAAAATGAAGGCAAATATGTATTCTTCTACATCTTTTTGATTAAAAAAAAATCCCAATAAGCGTATATTGATTGGTTTGTGCAAAAGTTATCGTGTCTACAAACTATGAGATATATATATATATATACACACACACACACACACACACACACACACACACACACACACACACACACACCTCAGATTACGAGCATAATCCGTTCCAGGAGAATGCTTGTAATCCAAAGCACTAGCATATCAAAGCGACTTTCCCCATTGAAGTCAATGGAAATTAAAATAATTTGTTCCGTATTGACTTCAATGGCATGCAATACCGCATGTGGCCAGAGGTGGGGGGCGCCGGAGAGCCTCGGAAACGGCCGGAAAGGCCCGAGGACACCTCAGCTGAACTCAGAAAACCTTGGAAAGGCTCGGAAACTGAGTATTTCCGTGTCTTTCCGAATGGCCCCCCCCACCTCAGGCCAAACGCGGTACTGCACACCGTTTTGGCCTGAATCCTGCTCGTTTTGCGAGACAACACTCGCAAACCGAGTTAGGATTTTTTCAAATACAGCGCTCGTGTTGCGAAACGTTAGTTAACCGCGTTACTCGCATTCCGAGGTTCCACTGTATATTTTTTTTACTAGTAATGGTGGCGATCAGCGACTTATAGCGGGACTGCGATATTGCGGTGGAGAAATCGGACACTGACACTTTTTTGGGGATCAGTGATGTTGTTACAGTGATCAGTGGTAAAAATATGCACTGTCACTGTACTAATGACACTTGCAGGGAAAGGGTTAACATCAGGGGCAATCAAAGGTTTAACTGTGTGCCTGAGCAGTGCTTTACTAGTGGGGGAGGTGCTTTTAAAGCGGAAGTAAACCCATTGATTTAACCGTTTCAAAAAGCAGTTACATTTCCCGGCATGCCGGGAATGCCATCTGTCACATTGGTTGTGCTCTCAACCAAACTGTCAAACCATCCAATGGCTGGTGTCATAACTGATCACATGTGCAGCATCATGGCAGTTGAAGATTAAACAGAGGCCAAGATGGCAGCTTCCTTGCCTGAAAATGATAGGAGGGTTTACTTCCACTTTAACAGGGGAAGGCATGGATCAGTGTCTCTGCTTTACAGGAACACAGGATCAATACCTTCCCTACTGACAGAACAACGATCTGCCTTGCTTACATAGGCAGACGGGCATTCTGTTTCCCGACAGACGGGCACAGGCATGCCGACGGGCACAGTGAGGCTGCAAATGGGCATTGTTGACCCTCCTTTCCACTTGCAGTAGCTGCTGCATTTCTCACCCTAGGCTTATACTCAAGTCAATAAGTTTTCCCAGTTTTTTTGTGGTAAAATTAGGTGTCTCGGCTTATATTCGGGTCGGCTTATACTCGAGTATATACGGTAATAGAGGGGAAATCTTCCAATAGGGCCACTAGTTCTGGTGACCTGGGGGACCATAAGGAATTCCCCTAATTTGGAGGGATTTTTTCTCACTTCCTGTTTTGCTATGGGACAGAAAATAAAGGGAAATCTCCGCAATTGGACACAGATGGCAAAAAAGAAAAATCTGACCTAGGTTATTACCCTCCCCCTCCCTTACTCGATCCAAAATGGAAAAAATGTTTTGCCTAAAGTTCTACTTTAAAGGGGAGTTCCAGCCTTTTTTTATGTTTATTAAAAGGCAGCAGCTACAAAAAGTGTAGCTGCTGGCTTTTAATAAACATACACTTACCTGCTCCACTGTCCAGCGCCGCCTGGAGATCCGCTCCCCCCCCCTTCTCCGCCGGCGCCTCCATTCATTGTGTGGGCACCTGGCTGTGACAGCTTTCGGCTTCACGGCCAGGCACTCACTGCGCATGCGCGAACGGCGCAGCGCTCTCTGAGTAGACAGGCGATCGCCTGGGACCTGTCACGTCCCAGGTGATCGCCTAAAGGGAGGGGCCGCCAAAAGGCGATATGACGTATCGCCTAGGCGACCCCAGGACGGAAGGAGGATGTCCCACTCTTACTGAAGCCCCCACTCCCCCCCCCCCCCCCCAAAAAAAAAAAAAACATGCCAAATGTGGCATGTAAGGGGGCGAGGAGTGGATAAAGTGGAAGTTCCAAATTTGGGTGGAACTCCGCTTTAAAGGGGTTGTATGGGTTTGTTTTCCATCTACTGAATCTGGCAGGCAGAGGTGGGGGCTCCCCCCCCCTTTTTTTTCCCCGGGGTTAATGGGGATAGGCGCAGATGACTGCGGTTGCAGAATGGGAGGGAGGGGAAAGTAAAGATGCAGGCAATTAATCTTTTTCGATTTATTATTAAGATAACAGAACTAATTAGCAATACGCAAAATGTTTTCTTTTATGTCTTTGACATTGTTTGTAAGAATAATATAGAAAAAAGAAAAAAAAAGAAAACCGCGGCAGCTGGAGATGTATAGTCGATCCGCCCCCGAGCTGACATCACTTCCGCCATATACCCACAGGGGTCCAAGAACTTCTCAAGCCCTGTGAGCACCCCCAGTGGCCGTGGTGTTCTATCATTGGTGGGACGGGGACACTGCAGGGTTGAATTTGTGCAGATATGTCCATTCAGACACTGAGCAGTGGTTTGGCCCCACCCCCTCTCTTTCCTCATTGACTCACTCATTTTGATTGACCGCAGCGGGAGCCAATGGTACCCCACTGCAGTCTCGGCCAATGAGGAGGGAGAATCCTGGGCTGCTGAGACTCTTGTGCAACATCGCTGGATCGAGATGGGCTCAGGTAAGTATTGGGAGGGGGGGGGGACTGAGAGGGAGGGGCTGCTGCAAATAGAATGCATTAAAATAAAAAAAAACTTCTGACTTTATAACCACTTTTATGTGAGTTATAACATTTTTAATAAACCGCCCACAAGATGGCGCTTCCCTGTCTTTACTGGGTTCACACACACACACACGCGGTGGGAGAAATCGCATGCGATTGGTTGTGGCACGATTTGCACCCATTCGTTTTGTATTGACGCAAATGGCACTGCAAAGTATCGATACTCCTGTATCGGCGAGTACTTGACCGAAAGTATCGGTGCTCGCCGATAAACTGGTATCGGTGCAACCCTAATTGTAGCAGTTTTAGTAGCGGTATACACAGCCATTAGAGCTGCACGATTAATCGTCACAATTTTTTCCCGTTGCGATCTTGACAAAGTATTTCCCGAACTTTTGTATGCAGAGAATTCTCTCAGCCATCAAAAGAAAGGAAACAAAAATCTGGGCCGTCTGCCAAGTATCAGAAGATTCTTTATCAGTGGAACGGTTAAGTCTAAACATTGTAACAATTTGTCTTTTACATCAAAGGAATAGACTTCTGTATGTAAATTAGGAAAGTCTAAACACTAAACCTTTTTTTGACATTTGTTTTCAAGTTAAAATCTTTTTTTTTTTTTTTTTTTTTGCTAGAAAATTACTTGGAACCCCCAAAAATTATATATATTATTTTTAGTAGAGACCATAGAGAATAAAATGGTGGTTGTTGCAATGTTTTATGTCGCACTGTATTTGCGCAGCGGTCTTTCAAATGCCATTTTTTTGGGGAAAAAATTACTTCAGTGAATTAAAAAAAAAAAAAAATAAGTAAAGTTAGCCCAAATTTTTTTTGTATAATGTGAAAGATTTTACGCCGCGAGAATCATGATCTTTATTCCAAGCAAAAAAAATTGTGATTCTCATTTTGGCCAGAATCGTGCAGCTCTAACAGCCATTGATCATAGACTGCAGGTAGATCAGAGTGGTTCTCTACCTCAGTCCTCAAGAACCCCCAACAGGCCATGTTTTGTGAGTTTCTCTTAAAAAAATAAAATAAAAAATAAATTGCTGTCCAAAATTACCAAGCCATTGACTGATTTAACCCCTTCCTTACTGGGCCATAGTCATGACCCCGGCAGGATCCCTCTCTCCCTCCGGGTGGACGTCCTATGACGTCTTTTTTTCCCGGCCGTCTAGGGGGCGCGTGCGCCACCGCTTGTGAGCCGGTGCGCGTGCCTGGCGGCCGCGGTTGCCCGCGATCACGGCAGGAATGTGGATCTGTGTGTGTAAACACACAGATCCACCTCCTGTCAGAGGTGAGGAGACCGATGTGTGTTCCCAGTACAGAGGAACACCGATCGGTCTCCTCCCCTTGTGAGGCCCCTCTCCGTACAGTTAGAATCACTCAATAGGGAACATGTTAACCCCTTCAGCGCCCCTAGTGTTAACCCCTTCCCTACCAGTCACATTTACACAGTAATCAGTGCAGTTTTATAGCACTAATCGCTGTATAAATGCCAGTGGTCCCAAAAAAAGTGTCAAAAGTGTCCGATATGTCCACCGCAATGTCACGGTCACAATAAAAAAATAAAAAAAATAAAAATGCTATAAATCTATCCCCTATTTTGTAGACACTATAACTTTTGCGCAAACCAATCAATAAACGCTTATTGCGATTTTTTTTTTTCTTTACCAAAAATATGTAGAAAAATACGTATCGGTCTAAACTGAGGAAAAAAAATTGTTAAAAAATAAATAAATTGATATTTATTAAATCAAAAAGTAAAAAATAGTAGGATTTTTAAAACGGCTTACCTGTAAAATCCTTTTCTTGGAGTACATCACGGGACACAGAGCAGCATAGTCATTACTATGTGGGTTATATAGAATTACCTTCAGGTGCTGGCACTGGCAACTTCCAAAACAGGAAGTACCCTCCCCTATATAAGCCCCTCCCATCCGGGAGCACCTCAGTTTTGTAGCAAAGCAATACGTGTCCCCAAAAGAGGGGTGGGAGCTCTGTGTCCCGTGATGTACTCCAAGAAAAGGATTTTACAGGTAAGCTGTTTTAAAAATCCTACTTTCTTGTTCATACATCACGGGACACAGAGCAGCATAGTCATTACTAATGGGACGTCCCAAAGCAATGCCAAATGAGGGGGGGGATACACCATACATAAGCTGGGCGCCATCAGGCATGAGGATCTTTTGCGGCCTGCAACACACTGCGCCCAAAGGCGACATCCTCCTGACTTCTAACGTCCACCTGGTAGAACCTAGTAAACGTGTGTACTGAAGACCATGTTGCGGCCTTACAAATTTGCGCCAGGGAGGCCTGGTGATGCACTGCCCATGAAGTTCCAACTGCTCTCGTGGAGTGCGCCCTAACTTTGAACGGAGGCGGTCTACTTCTCAAGCCATAGGCTTGTATTATGACCTGTCGAATCCACTTGGCTAAAGTAGATTTTGATGCTGCCTGACCCTTTCTGGGGCCTTCCGGCAGAACAAACAAAGAATCCGTTCTACGAATCTGAGCAGTGGCTTTTAGATAAGCTTTAACTGCTCTTACTACATCCAAAGAATGCAATAACTTTTCCTCTACCGAGCTTGGTTTGGGGAAAAAAGAAGGAAGAACCACATCCTGGTTCAAGTGAAACCTCGATACCACCTTAGGAAGAAAGGCTGGGTGAGGGCGTAATACTACTCTGTCCTTATGGATAACCAGATATGGCTCTTTACAGGACATGGCGGCTAATTCCGACACTCTTCTAGCCGAGCATATGGCTACTAAAAATATCAATTTTCTGGTGAGTAGAACCAAGGAAATGTGCCGCAAAGGTTCAAACGGCTGCTTCTGCAGAACCGACAGAACCAAATTTAGATCCCATGGGCATATGGGAGCTTTAATCGGTGGAATAATACGAGTCACCCCTTGCATAAAGGTTTTGACAAGTGAATGCATAGCCAGGGGCCTTTGAAATAGTATTGATAAGGCCGAAACCTGGCCCTTGATAGTACTTAAGGCAAACTTCCTGTCTACAGCCCACTGCAGGAAGTCCAGAATTCTGCCTATAACGTACTTACGTGGATGCCATTTTCTGGCCTCGCACCAAGTGATGTACGCCTTCCAAACTCTATAGTAGATCTGCCTGGATACAGGCTTCCTGGCATTGATTATAGTTGATACCACAGAGTTAGAGAGACCTCTCTTCTTTAGGATGTGGGATTCAATAGCCAGGCCGTTAAACTTAGAGTTAGTAAGGAAGGGTGGTATATCAGTCCTTGCGAAAGCAGGTCCGGACGACGTGGAAGGGTCCAAGGACTCCCCACAGACATTTTGATGATCTCCGCGTACCAGGCCCTTCGGGGCCACGCTGGATCCACCAGGATCACCGGCTTCTTCTCCAACCTGACTCTGCGAAGGAGTCGAGGCAACAATTGTAGCGGAGGGAATGCATATATCAGTCTGAACTGATCCCAAGGGAACACCAGAGCATCCGAGCCGCAAGCGAGGGGATCCCTTGTTCGGGAGACAAATCTGTCCACCTTTGCGTTGAATCTGGATGCTAGCAGATCTACATCCGGTGTTCCCCACCGCTGACATATTGCTCGGAAGACCTCGGGATGAAGGGACCATTCCCCTGGGCATAACTGTTGGCGACTCAGAAAGTCCGCCTTCCAATTCTCCACCCCTGGAATGAAGACAGCTGATATACATGGGACATGCTTTTCTGCCCATTCCAGGATGTGACTTACTTCCCTCTGGGCTGCACGACTCCTGGTGCCTCCCTGATGATTGATATATGCCACTGCTGTGGCATTGTCTGATTGAATTCTGACGGGACCCTTGGATTCTGGATGTCCAGGCTACTAGGGCGTACCGGGCTGCTCGTATCTCTAAGAGATTGATGGGCAGGGTTCTTACTACATTTGACCATCTGCCCTGGAGAGACCATTGCTCCAGTACTGCCCCCCAGCCTATAAGGCTGGCATCTGTAGTGACCACCTTCCAAGATATCGGGCTGAAGGGTTTTCCCTTCTGGAGATTCTGGGGGATCAGCCACCAGCAGAGACTCTTCCGAACGGAAGGGGACAAAGCCATCGGGAAGTCTAGAGCCTGAACTTTTCCGTTCCAGGCTGACAATATGGCCCTTTGTAAATTCCTTGAGTGGAATTGGGCGTATGGCACAGCTTCGAATGATGCTACCATCTTTCCTAGCAGCCTCATGCACAGGCGTATGGACGGCTGTCTTTTTGCACAAAGCAGACAGACCAAGCCCCTCAAAGAGGATACCTTGTCTAGAGGTAAGAAAATCTTCCTCTGGTCTGAATCCAGCCGTAGCCCTAGATATACCAGGTTTTTCACTGGCTGTAGGGCTGACTTGTCCAGGTTGATGACCCAACCGTGAGATTCTAGATACTTGATTGTATCGACAATTACCACTTCTAGCTTGGCAACTGAGTGGTCCATCAACAACAGGTCGTCTAGGTATGCCATTATCGTTACACCTCGTGTTCTTAGATCGGCCAACAGTGGGGCCAGAATTTTTGTGAACACTCGTGGTGCTGTGGCCAGACCGAATGGTAAGGCTCTGAACTGAAAATGGCGCCCTTCTACTGCAAAGCGTAGAAATTTTTGATGACCTGGAAAGATGGGAACATGCAAGTAAGCATCTTTGATGTCGATCGAGGCTAACCATTCCTCCCCTTGTAGGGCAGCGGTGACCGATCGGATCGACTCCATCCGGAAAGACCGGACGTTTAGAAATTTGTTTAGACTCTTTAGGTCCAATATGGGTCTTATGTCCCCGTTTGGCTTCGGGACTGTGAAAAGGTTTGAGTAGAAACCCAACCCCCACTCTTCCATAGGAACCTCCATAATTACTCCTTGGAGCAATAGTTGTTCTAACGCCAATAGGAGAGACCCTCTTTTTAGAGGGTCTCTTGGCATGCCTGACCACATAAAATGGGAAGGAGGAGACTCTTTTAACTCCAACTTGTATCCCAGAGTTACTGCGGAGAGCACCCATCTGTCTTTGATCGTCTCCCGCCAGGTCTCTGCGAACAACTGAAGTCTTCCCCCCACCCGTTTGAGTGGGGGCAGCCCTTCATAGGCTTGACTTGGAGGCTGGTTTAGTACCCCTTCGGATCCAGGGTTTCTTATTGCCCTGTGACTGTCCCTGATTTTTACCCCCTGAGTTTGACCGAGGAGGCCGTCGGAACTGCTTAGTAGCAGACGTCGCAGGGATAGGAGAGGTAGTCCTCTTAAAAGATGGACCCCTAGACCTCTTTTTACTCGGTAAGAGAGTACTTTTACCACTGGAAATCTTCTGGATATACTTATCCAGGTCCTCGCCAAAAAGGCGTTTCCCATGAAATGGGAAGCTAACTAAGAGCTTCTTACAGGGAGCTTCAGCAGAACAGTTTTTGAGCCACAGAAGCCTACGCATATGTACCAAAGACAGCGTGAGGCGGGAGGCCTGATGGATAGAATCCTTGATGGCGTCAACCGCAAAGCATAATGCTCTAGGCAGATCAGCCAGAGCCTGGGCCTGTTGGTCTGGCAAATCCCTCAGGACCATTTTCATCTGATCCTTTAAAGCTTGGCAGACCCCAATAGCTGCCACTGCTGGCTGTGTAACAGCCCCTGCTGTGGAAAAAGCAGATTTTAATAAAGATTCCAATTTTTTATCTACTGGATCTTTGAACATTTGAACATTATCTACTGGACATGTCAGTGATTTGTTCACAGAAGAGATGGCTGCATCCACCGTAGGAACATTCCATCTCTGGGTGAACTTTCCCTCCATGGGATAGATCACCGGAAATTTTTTAGGCGGAACAAATAGTTTATCAGGATGTTCCCAGTCCTGGTATATAAGTCCTTCCAATAATGGATGAATTGGATAGGAGCAATTAATCTGGGGAGCTTTTAGCGACCCCAATGAGGAGACAGCAGTAGTTGATGGTTCAACAAGAGGCATTTTAAATGCAGATCGAACCATGTCAGTTAGGGTCTGGACCCACAATCTTTCAGTCTGTGATGCTGAAAATGGTTCATCTACTGTCGATTCCTCAAAAACAGAGTTAACCTCCTCCTGATCCCCTTCAGGTAGGTTGGTCCCTTCCTGGGACTGTTGCTCTGCCAACAGGCACTCTAATGGAGGTGATGGAGATCTGGCGCGCTTTCTTTCCTGTAGAGAAGAAGCGATCAATGCTGCCAATCTCTGCTCCAATCCCTCCAGAGTTGAGGAAAAAACCTCCTCTGTTATATATGCAGGAGCAGGTGGACTGAGGACAGCCGCAGTACCTGGCACTCCCGGGGGTTCATTATGGGTATTAACCTCTGATTTCTCAGGGGAGGAGGGTGCAGATGACTGCTCCAGATCCTCAGAGCCCGATGGAGACCCCCTACACTTCCTGAGAGGTATATCTCAGAGTTTTTTAGGCGGCATATTCCTTAGTTCAAAGCTGAGGTATTCCAGCCGCAATACACCCCTTACTGAAATAGTCTAATGCAATTTTGCTGCTATGTACATCAGTGGGTGTCTACTAATGCGTCTTTCTGGGGATGCCTGTATCAACCGCCCGCTGTAAGCCCCTATACCATGCTACCAGCTCCTTTTCATGCTCTGTGTCCATAGCAAGCAGCGTGGACTGAGTCCTTTTATCTTGCTGGGACGCCCGCACATGCGCAGAAGCGCTGGGCGCACAGAGCACGTCATCCGCCAGGCTCCGCCCCCTTTTTTGAAGCTAAATCTTTTAAAAAGAAAGCGTGTGCGCGCGCGTGCACGTGTGCGCTCTTGGCGCCATGTAGGGAGAGGAGCCAGGGTCCCTGTTTCACCAGGACTCGGGGATGGAAGGAAACTACTTGGCAGCATGACAGAGGAATGCAGCTTCCCTGATAGAGAGCTCACTCATCTGCCTGGACTTTCACCATGGAAGGAATAGTCCCAAGAAAAAAGACGTTCCACAGCGGCCTCTAGTGGACAAACACAGGTACCGCACTTTTGTCTTTTTTTTTTTTTTAAACCTCCTTTATGAAAAACATTTCCAGGTTTACAGTTTTTAAAACTTCCTTTATGAAAAAACATTTCTAGGATTTCTTAGGCATATACAGCTATTAGCGGGAATACCCTTTAGGTAACAGGCAGAAAGACATATTAGGCTTGGGGGTCCCCTCAATAGAACCAAGTTCCTGAGGGGCCCCCACTTACCTTTTCCCCGCCGCAGGACTTTGTTTGGTCCACAGAAGCCCAAACTTCACCTTTCACGGCAGGCATTGTACTAGACCTTCAGGGACCGGGTTCCCAAGGATTCCACTCCCCTGGACCTGTATAGCACCCTGCACAGATATCCTCTTGGTTTTGGGTATGACCAGAGCTCTGGATCCCAGGGTCCAGCCCTCCTAAGAGAGGCATTACAGGCAAAACCTTGCTCTTCTCTGCAAGGCCCGGGTACCGACCGTTTAGCTATGAAGCTTTTTTGGTCGGATCCGGAATAGCTTGCTAAGGCCCAGAGAACCTGTACACAAGCCCAGATGAATACATGTTAACCTTGGCCAACACCTTAGACACTGGCAAAAAACTGAGGTACTCCCGGATGGGAGGGGCTTATATAGGGGAGGGTACTTCCTGTTTTGGAAGTTGCCAGTGCCAGCACCTGAAGGTAATTCTATATAACCCACATAGTAATGACTATGCTGCTCTGTGTCCCGTGATGTATGAACAAGAAAGGTTTTTTTTCAAAATTGTCGCTCTTTTGTTAATAGCGCAAAAAATAAAAACCGCAGAGATGATCAAATACCACCAAACGAAAGCTCTATTTGTGGGGGAAAAAAAACCTAGACTTCATTTGGGTACAGTGTTGCATGACCGCGCAATTGTCGTTCAAAGTGCAACAGCGCTGAAAACTAAAAATTGGTCTGGGCAGGAAGGGGGTGAAAATGCCCTGTGATGAAATGGTTAAAAAAAAAAAAAAAGAGAGTAGGGCGTAGGTCAGGGGTAGGCAACCTCGGCACTCCAGCTGTGGTGAAACTACAAATCCCATCATGCCTCTGCCTCTAGGAGTCATGCCTGTGATTGTCAGGGTCTTGCAATGTCTCATGGGACTTGTAGTTTCACCACAGCTGGAGTGCCGAGGTTGCTTCATTTGGGTACAGTGTAGCATGACCGCGCAATTGTCATTCAAAATGCGACAGCGCTGAAAACTAAAAATTGGTCTGGGCAGGAAGGGGGTGAAAATGCACCGGTATGGAAGTGGTTAAAGCATCTGTGCAGAATAAAGGAAAACCTACAAACATGGCCTGTTGGGGGGGGGGGGGGTACTTGAGGACTGAAGTTGAGAACCACTGCTGTAGATGAGCGATCAGAGTAGCTAAGAATCCCGTATCCTGGAACCGATCAGATTTTTTGATGCGGGTTCCCCTTTAACGAGCCTGGTGTACTTTGCAGCTCCTTGTGTGACGCCGTCCTGCTAATCTGGATCGCTGCCTCCTCCAGTGTCAGAGCATCTCATTGTTGAGACTTCTCTGTTTATAAATCACTTTGAGCGGGGCGGCTGGAGACGTCCGGAATTAGCGGAGCGAGAGGGGGGGAAGAAAAAAAAATCGGCTTTATTTCTCTTGTCGGCGGCAGCCAGGAATAGCGGCTCGTGCAGGATTTTCCCTGTATACTCGGGTTACTGGCGGGATGGCATTATTCTCCTGAAAAGTGTGCCGTGCTGCCCGCTTAGGAAATCCAGAGCAGATATTCGTAGTGCGGAGTGTAGAGGGAGCTGTGCGCTGGCAGGGGGAGCCGCGATCTCGCCATCATCCATTCCCTCCCGCCTCTCTCATGCTTCTCTTTCTGTTTACAGATTGAATGTCATTTTCGCCAAATTCGACGAAGTGCAGAAATCCGGGGCCATGATCCAGTCATCGTCGGGTAAGTACAAGCTTTTGTTTTTGCTGTCTGCGTATGTATGGAGGAAAAGCGTTTACTGACGCGGTGGAGGGGACTGTGCTGTCGGAGACGTAATTTGAAATTATTCCCAGTCACAGGATCAGCCTGCGAGACGGATAACCATCTCCGCTTGTTGCTAGGTTACCCCCAAGGACTCTCTCCTCCTTGCGCATTCATTAGCCGACCCGCCGAGCGGAGAAGACGGCTTGGTTTTTTTTTTTTTTATGATTTTTTCAGTGTGTTTTTGAACCTCTAATTATGTGCAGAGTGTCACGTCTGTTGTGTATAATTATGCAGATGGGGCTCGTCTCTATTGGCAGAGCGATTTATTCTGGCCCTGGCCTGAATCTGTAATCGTCACTTCAGCCTTTTGTACACAGAATTTACAGTCAGGTGGAAGCTTTTTTTTTTTTTTATATCATCTCTAAGCAAAGCCGCTAAAAGCTTCGTAGTGCGTTCTGTAATCTCACGTGATGGCAGTACACAGGATTGCATGCTGTCACTTTGTACCAGGAGGCAGAATGGTGGCGACAGTCTCTGCATTGCTCCAATCAGATGTCACACAAAACAAGGTCACCAGATGACCCCCCCTCCTCCTCCCTGCAACCAGCGTCTGGTCACACTGCGGATGCCATAAAAATACCCCAAATTCAACAGAAATGTAGAGTTCGGCCTCCTATGTGTATATCCTCCATACAAAATAGAGTTCTGATTCCTCCTGTATTGAATTGTTGTGCAACTGTACTGTCTGCCCTCATGTTGTAAAGCGCTACCAAACTGTTGGCGCTATATAAACTCTGTAATAATAAGAAGAATTTGTATGCTGTAGCCAGGGTGGATTTGATTTAAATCAAGATTTAAATCACTAGTAAAAAGGCTTGATTTAAATCATCATTTTTAAAGGGCAACTGTCATCTCTGTCCGGCTGCGGCTCCTCCTCTGTCCGGCTGCGGCTCCTCCTCTGTCCGGCTGCGGCTCCTCCTCTGTCTGGCTGCGGCTCCTCCTCTGTCTGGCTGCGGCTCCTCCTCTGTCTGGCTGCGGCTCCTCCTCTGTCTGGCTGCGGCTCCTCCTCTGTCTGGCTGCGGCTCCTCCTCTGTCTGGCTGCGGCTCCTCCTCTGTCTGGCTGCGGCTCCTCCTCTGTCTGGCTGCGGCTCCTCCTCTGTCTGGCTGCGGCTCCTCCTCTGTCTGGCTGCGGCTCCTCCTCTGTCTGGCTGCGGCTCCTCCTCTGTCCGGCTGCGGCTCCTCCTCTGTCCGGCTGCGGCTCCTCCTCTGTCCGGCTCCTCCTCTGTTCGGCTCCTCCTCTGTTCGGCTGCTCCTGCTCCTCTGTCCGGCTGCTCCTGCTCCTCTGTCCGGCTGCGGCTGCTCCTCTGTCCGGCTGCGGCTGCTCCTCTGTCCGGCTGCTGTTGACTCACCGACAGTCCCACTCACTTTAATGGGATGGCTGGTGATGCGGCAGTGACACAAACAAGGTGAGGGATGTGGCGGCAGCAGGTGAGTGGATGTCCGCTAACAGGCGCTGCCATGATGGATCTGAAATGACAGGTGCTCTTTAAATGTAAGGACTTATTCTTGCTGGTAGTTAGAATCTTTATGATTTGCAAGCAAAATTAAGGTTTTCTATTTAGAATAATAAGCTGTCAGATTAGTAAAACAGCGATATCAGAACTGATTCAATGATACAGTTTGTAGTGTACATAGACAATACAATGGGATAAAGGAATATTCCTGAACTTTGGTTTATCTCATGGTTACTGTGAAATTGTGTAAATGCATCAATGCAGTGCATGTTATCTCCGCTTGCAGAGCTTGGATTCGTTGAATAAGTTTACCAAAAATGTAAATATTGCAGAATATACAGCCTCATGCTACATAACTAAGCTCAGTTTCATTCTGAATAAACTAAATTATTATTGTAGCTTAAATAGAAAACTATCTTTAGATAGATTTTTACTCCAAAAGCATTTTATTAAAATAAATTAGATAAAAATCTAAAAATTAGATTTACGGTAAATAAAAAAAAATCATTGATTTTTATCCACCCTGGCTGTAGCCATGTCTCCACTCTTTTTATTGGTCATGGTAAGCCAAGGGCTGTCAAATGGTGCCCCATCATTGTTGTCGTGGGAGGAATAGTGCCCCGTCATTGTCGATGGGAGGAATGGTGCCCCGTCATTGTCGATGGGAGGAATGGTGCCCCGTCATTGTCGATGGGAGGAATGGTGCCCCGTCATTGTCGATGGGAGGAATGGTGCCCCGTCGTTGTCGGCGGTGGGAGGAATGGTGCCCCGTCGTTGTCGGCGGTGGGAGGAATGGTGCCCCGTCGTTGTCGCGGTGGGAGGAATGGTGCCCCGTCGTTGTCGGCGGTGGGAGGAATGGTGCCCCGTCGTTGTCGGCGGTGGGAGGAATGGTGCCCCGTCGTTGTCGGCGGTGGGAGGAATGGTGCCCCGTCGTTGTCGGCGGTGGGAGGAATGGTGCCCCGTCGTTGTCGGCGGTGGGAGGAATGGTGCCCCGTCGTTGTCGGCGGTGGGAGGAATGGTGCCCCGTCGTTGTCGACGGTGGGAGGAATGGTGCCCCGTCGTTGTCGGCGGTGGGAGGAATGGTGCCCCGTCGTTGTCGGCGGTGGGAGGAATGGTGCCCCGTCGTTGTCGGCGGTGGGAGGAATGGTGCCCCGTCGTTGTCGGCGGTGGGAGGAATGGTGCCCCGTCGTTGTCGGCGGTGGGAGGAATGGTGCCCCGTCGTTGTCGGCGGTGGGAGGAATGGTGCCCCGTCGTTGTCGGCGGTGGGAGGAATGGTGCCCCGTCGTTGTCGGCGGTGGGAGGAATGGTGCCCCGTCGTTGTCGGCGGTGGGAGGAATGGTGCCCCGTCGTTGGCGGCGGTGGGAGGAATGGTGCCCCGTCGTTGGCGGCGGTGGGAGGAATGGTGCCCCGTCGTTGGCGGCGGTGGGAGGAATGGTGCCCCGTCGTTGTGGGCGGTGGGAGGAATGGTGCCCCGTCGTTGTGGTCGGTGGGAGGAATGGTGCCCCGTCGTTGTGGTCGGTGGGAGGAATGGTGCCCCGTCGTTGTGGTCGGTGGGAGGAATGGTGCCCCGTCGTTGTGGTCGGTGGGAGGAATGGTGCCCCGTCGTTGTGGTCGGTGGGAGGAATGGTGCCCCGTCGTTGTGGTCGGTGGGAGGAATGGTGCCCCGTCGTTGTGGTCGGTGGGAGGAATGGTGCCCCGTCGTTGTGGTCGGTGGGAGGAATGGTGCCCCGTCGTTGTGGTCGGTGGGAGGAATGGTGCCCCGTCGTTGTGGTCGGTGGGAGGAATGGTGCCCCGTCGTTGTGGTCGGTGGGAGGAATGGTGCCCCGTCGTTGTGGTCGGTGGGAGGAATGGTGCCCCGTCGTTGTGGTCGGTGGGAGGAATGGTGCCCCGTCGTTGTGGTCGGTGGGAGGAATGGTGCCCCGTCGTTGTGGTCGGTGGGAGGAATGGTGCCCCGTCGTTGTGGTCGGTGGGAGGAATGGTGCCCCGTCGTTGTGGTCGGTGGGAGGAATGGTGCCCCGTCGTTGTGGTCGGTGGGAGGAATGGTGCCCCGTCGTTGTGGTCGGTGGGAGGAATGGTGCCCCGTCGTTGTGGTCGGTGGGAGGAATGGTGCCCCGTCGTTGTGGTCGGTGGGAGGAATGGTGCCCCGTCGTTGTGGTCGGTGGGAGGAATGGTGCCCCGTCGTTGTGGTCGGTGGGAGGAATGGTGCCCCGTCGTCGTTGTCGGTGGGAGGAATAGTGACCAAAGGACCCTATCCAGCCCTCTAGGTTACAGTTTGGAGACCACTGCTGTAAATCCAGGGTGTCAAGACATTTTTCAGACTGCTAATGTATCTTCATCATCCTGTTTCCCCCAGATCACGAATGACAAAGTCAATAATAGTTGGTAATTTATGCTCTGATTTGTAGAATTTTGAATCGTTTGTTTGGTCAATTATATTAAGAATGTTTTGAGACCGCATGTTTTATTCTGTGACCAATGTCCTCTCTAAGAGCAGCACCTTGCCAGAGCCCTTAATGTTTTTTCTACTAATTTGCTCTAAATAAATATGAGATGAAAGTTCACTTAGGCATATGGGACATTTCTGGGACTTTTGGCTAATATCAAATGTAGTGTCTGCTGTTAGCAGTTTTTGGTAGGAAGAAAATTGGTGACTGTTGTTGAATGGGGGTGCCGGTTAGTATTTTCCTGATTGGAATGGTGGATGGGGATCCTTTACTTCCTGGGTTGATTTTTGTCCCCGGTTGAAGGAAGGACTCTCCTGAAGTTCTAATGCCTTTCTGGTAGGAATATGGACTGTTTGCCTGTTCAGGGGCTGGGAGGCGCTAGTAGATCCTGTGATGTGCCCCCTGCTGATATGGTCCCGGGGTGCCATAAAAATAACAACTTGGAAGTGGTACACCATTGTGTTTTTTCACTGGCACTAGGACATGGGAGACTGATCTTCTGGCAGCGCCGTCAACACTTCCTGGTTGCCATCACAACGGGCGGCGGCGTTCAAAGTACATGCCCCGTTGTGACGGCATTCACCTGCTTGCCCTGATTTTAAAATGGCAGAATTAGATCCGCCCTCGTCACGTGACCGGGTAGATGAGTCACGTGACGAGTGAAATTTAGAGAGATTTCGCTGGACGGCGTTCCGCATTGTCTCCTGGGAGGCATGACACTTTGCTCCCAGGAGACATTGCGGAGACCTCCCAGCAAACACAGCGGCGCCGGGGAAAACAAAAGATACGCCTACTCCCACAGGTGGAAAACCCGGAAGTCCTAATTCAGACAGCTGATTCACGGAAATTAGAGTTGTAAATGTTGCAAGGATATGGATGGGGTAAAGTTGAAATTTTGGGTGAACCTCTGCTTTAAGTGGTACTGTTGAATCCCATGTGCTGAAGGATGTGGGCCTACCTAATTTAGTTACCCCCTCCACTCTTGAAAGCTAAGAAATCAGCTTCTCACACAGTCTACCTTCGTACCTGAAAGTCTTATTTCTTATGGTACTAGGCAAGAAATTCCATGCCAGGAAAAACTCCCATGGGATGAATCCTGTATTTTTCCTTTTCTAGTCTGATCTGTTTCAGCATCCGGCCTTGAGTGCCATCAATGGTCAAATCTCATTCCTGGTGGTTATTTTTCAAGGACCACTTGCCTCTCACTCAGTGACAGCCCTCATACAGAGTGTCACTCACATTGCTGCCAGTGTATGTTTCCATTGACTTTGTGAGATGTTCCCTGTCTACCCTCTCACTAGGTTGCCTTCCACATGGCCCTCACCCTAGGCAAGGCAAATTTTTGAGTAGGAGGCCTTATTCTGTATCCAAGCAGTCACTTCTGCCATGTCTATGGCCGTCTGTACCAGAGGTATATTTTGGGTTCCTTGGACTATCCTCATGGATCTCTCCAGGGCCGCCATCAGGGGGTACAGGCAGTACACCTGTAAGGGGCCCGGATGGCAACCCCCCCTTCTTTTTTTTGTTTTTTTGGTTCGTCAGCACGCAAAGCCCCCCCGACCAGAACAATTTGCGGCGGCAGCACTCCCCCCGCCTCTCAATTCGCGGCAGCCCCCCACCCACTTCGCAATTCGCGGCGGCAGCACCCCCCCCCCCCCCGGTTCTCGTCTGCTCCAGGGGGCCCATGCCTGAAGCTGTACAAGGGGCCCCAAAATTCCTGATGGTGGCCCTGGATCTCTGTCCAACATCTGGAGGTCCTCATGGTTACCCTACACTGCTAGCTGTAGAATGATAGCTCAACTCGTTCTACAGAAGACTGTGGGCAGGCAGGTACTGTAAGTTTATTTTACTGCAGATAAGTCATTGCATGTCTCTTTTGCAATAAAGAACCTGCCTGCTCGCAGTTTATTCTTAATAGACTTTAGTTAAGACAATGAGGAGGAAGCAATACACACAAGTCATAACTCTGTTCTTCCCATCAGCACGTGCATGCTGAAAACACTGATTGGCTTTTATTTCTGACACCCCCCCCTTTTTAGCCTGACTTCTGACGTGTAGAAGGTGTTAGCAGGCTAATATAAAGACAGATTTGGGTACTTATATTCTTTGTAAGTAAAAATACATAAAATTATTTTTTCGCTGAATTACCGTATATACTCCAGTATAAGCCGACCCGAATATAAGCCGAGGCACTTAATTTTACCACAAAAAAATGGGAAAACGTATTGACTTGAGTATAAGCCTAGGGTGTCCATCTGCATGCCTCACTGTGCTCCATGCCTCACTGTGCCCCATCTCCCTACCTGATCTCCTGCGCGATGCGACTAGACTGACGTTTAACATGGGAGTCTATGGAAGGGGTTCCCGGCTTTGAAAAATCGGTGCTCCCCGGCCGTAGGTCCCCCGGACAACAAACTTTGCACACTTGTAGAGGAAGAGTGGGGCTATATGTGTGCCAGCTGAAGATGGACACAGACTTGAGTATAAGCCGAGGGGGGCCTTTTCAGCACAAAAAAAATGTGCTGAAAAACTCGGCTTATACCCGAGTATATACGGTAAATGGTTTTATTTTGGAAAATTGTTCATCTTGAAGTTGGGTATATGTTTTGTTGGTTGTCTTCCACAAAGGGTACAACAGAATTCTGTTAGCTTTGTTCATATGATGGTGAATGAAGCTCGTTGCTGGTATAAGGCCTCATTCACATGGGGCGTACTACAGTGTACACCTGTCCGAGGGCCGTGTTTCCTCACACAGGGGGGATACACAGGCTCTGTCCAGGCAGTCCCATTGATATCAGTTGGGGCTCAACGGCTACACAGACAGCTGCTGCTTCCAGCTTAATATCTGTGCAGGTCCCGGGTGCAGACAATGTGTGATTGGGGCCGTGCAACCACATGGATGTCAGATTGGGAGCAGCGGCTGTGTTCCTGCAGGTGCTGTGCCTCAATTTACGTGGGAGCGCTTGCCCAGGAATACACACAACACCTGTGCATCCCCGTGCGGGTAAACGTGGCCCTTACACCCCTGTGCTGGATAATAATTGTCAAAAGGTTACAACAAAATGAAGGGTCTATAATTTTTATCATAGGTGTATTTTAAATGAGAGACAGAATATCGACCAAAAATACAGAAAAAACACGATGCAAATGTTATAAATGGAGTTGCAGTTCAGTGAGTAAAATAAGTATTTGATCCCCAAGAAAAAATTGACTTAGTAGTTGGTGGAGAAACCCTTGTTGGGAAGCACAGAGGTCAGATGTTTCTTGTAGTTGATAAGGTTTCCACACATCTCAGGAGGGATTTTGCTCCTCTCTTCTTTACAGATCCTCTCTAAATCCTTCAGGTTTCTTGACTGTCGCTTGGCAACTCGAAGTTTCAGCTCCTTCCATAAATTTTCTATAGGATTAAGTTCTGGAGACTGGCTAAGCCAGTCCATGACCTTAATGTGCTTCTTCTTGAGCCACTCCTTTGTGGCCTTGGTGGTATGTTTTGGGTCATTGTCATGCTGGAAGACCCATCCATGACCCATCTTCAGTGTTCTGGCTGAGGGAAGGAGGTTCTCATCCAAGGTTTTAAAATACATGGCTCCGCCCATTGGCCTCTCAATGCGGCAAAGTCGGGCCTGTACCTTTAGCAGAGAAACAACCCCAACGCCTCATGTTTCCCCCTCCGTGTGACTGTAGGGATGGAGATCTTAGGGTCATAGTCAGCATTTTTCTTCCTCCAAACACGGCGAGTCGAGTTGATGCCAAAGAGCTGAATTTTGGTCTCACCTGACCACAGAACTTTCTCCCGATCCTCCTCTGAATCATTTAGATGTTCATTGGCAAACTTCAGTCCTGTACATGTGTCTTCCTGAGGAGGGGGACCTTGCGGGGGCTGCAGGATTTCAATCCATGGCGGCGTATCGTGTTACCGTTTGGTTTGTTTGGTGACTGTGGTCCCAACTGCCTTGAGATCGTTCACAAGCTCCTCCCGTGTAGTTCTGGGCAGATCCCTCACTTTTCTCATGACCATCCTCACCCCATGAAGCAAAATCTTGCATGGAGCTCCAGACCGAGGGCGATTGATGGTTATTTTGTATTTCTTCTATTTGCGAATAATCCCTCCTACAGTCATCTCCTATTCACCAAGCTTCTTGGTGATGGTTTTGTAGCCCATTCCAGCCTTGTGCAGATCTACAATCTTCTCCCCGACGTCCTCTGACAGCTCTTTGGTCTCCCCCATGATGGTGAGATGTGATTGGAGGAAAGAGATTCTGTGGACAGGCGTCTTTTATACACATAACGAGTTGTCGTTATGAGAACCTTCTTACATTGACAGGACTAATCTGTGTACCACATGAGCATCTACTGTAGCCAGTCTGTGGGGGGAGAATTATTGGTGGTTGGTAGGGGATCAAATACTTATTTTACTCGCTGAACTGCAACTCCATATATAACATTTGTATCATGTGTTTTTTCTGGATTCTTGGTTGATATTCTGTCTCTATCTTATAAAATACACCTATGATATAAATTATAGACCCCTCATTTCTTTGTAAGTAGGCAAACTTACACAATCTGCAGGGGATCAAAGAATTATTTTCCCTATTGTATAGTTTATACTTCTTCATGTGTGCAGATTATGTATTGTTCCTTTTTGTCCTGGATTTTATCTCTTTACACCAGATTGGTAGATCTCACTATATATATGAACCTGCCATGTACTGGCTGTGCCCATATGGCATGTCCTCTGACCACACATCTAAGCCTCTTGTGCTAGGAAGGGGGATTATCTTGTGAAACATTCTCCAGTCTGATGCTTGCAGCGCAGCGATGGAGCTGGAGAAAGTCTTCTATGTTGCTGTTCACACGAGGTGTCATTGGGATAGTGAGGGCGGCGGGTATGTCTGCTTAGGCGGCTTTTATTTTGGAAGGGGGATAGGCTGATGAATTTTGCTTGACTACAGAGGCGTGCGCTGCGGGAGAGAGGCAGAGGGAGGGCGACGGCTCGTTCTCGCCTCCTGCCCAAGTTATTCCGACATTAGCCCATTTCTCGGTAAAACAAAACAAAAGCAAACCTTTCTTTTCAGGCTAAGATGACGGCGGGGAAAGGTACGTCTGCCCACTCTTCTCTCTGGCTTCCACTTTGAGCGCTCATTGTAAGTAGTGAAGATGGGCTGCACACATATCATTTACTTTAGCTTTTAAAGATTAATGTGCCGAGGAGGTTGATAACTGCGGGATGTGAAACGAGGAGGAAAAACGCCAGATTAACCCATGCGGTTTCCAGGAAGACTGGTTTCCTTATTTTGGATTATCCTGACGTCCTGCGGATTAGTGAGGAGGATTTTGTGTCACTAGGAGACTCCAGCAGATGTACCGCTGGTGGCATCAAAGTATGAGAGACGGCCTGCAGAGTTTGCAATTAAAGCAGAATGGCGAACACTAAGGTTATGCTTTGGTCTACTTCAGCGTTTCTCAACCAGGGTACCATCGCACCCTGAGGGGCCCACTGAGCCTCTCGGGTGCTGCACTGTTTCCCATGTTTTTGCAAAGCACCGTGTGTTTTCGTGGCGCAGGTGGGCCAACCAAGGACTTTGACGTGTAAGAAGAGGATGAGGACTTTGTTGTAAAAGTGTCTGGTGTGGCGGTGATCAGGAACAATATGACTGGTGTGGCGGTGATTATGGACAATAAGAATATGACTGGTGTGGCGGTGACGAGGGACAATATGACTGGTGTGGCGGTGAGGAGGGACACTGCGACTGGCGTGGCGGTGATCAGGGACACTGCGACTGGCGTGGCGGTGATCAGGGACACTGCGACTGGCGTGGCGGTGATCTGGGACACTGCGACTGGCGTGGCGGTGATCTGGGACACTGCGACTGGCGTGGCGGTGATCTGGGACACTGCGACTGGCGTGGCGGTGATCTGGGACACTGCGACTGGCGTGGCGGTGATCTGGGACACTGCGACTGGCGTGGGGGGGATCTGGGACACTGCGACTGGCGTGGGGGTGATCTGGGACACTGCGACTGGCGTGGGGGGGATCGGGGACACTGCGACTGGCGTGGCGGTGATCGGGGACACTGCGACTGGCGTGGCGGTGATCGGGGACACTGCGACTGGCGTGGCGGTGATCGGGGACACTGCGACTGGCGTGGCGGTGATCGGGGACACTGCGACTGGCGTGGCGGTGATCGGGGACACTGCGACTGGCGTGGCGGTGATCGGGGACGCTGCGACTGGCGTGGCGGTGATCGGGGACGCTGCGACTGGCGTGGCGGTGATCGGGGACGCTGCGACTGGCGAGGCGGTGATCGGGGGCGCTGCGACTGGCGAGGTGGTGATCGGGGGCGCTGCGACTGGCGTGGCGGTGATCGGGGGCGCTGCGACTGGCGTGGCGGTGATCGGGGGCGCTGCGACTGGCGTGGCGGTGATCGGGGGCGCTGCGACTGGCGTGGCGGTGATCGGGGACGCTGCGACTGGCGTGGCGGTGAACGGGGACACTGACATCCCTGGTCTGGTGACCTTGTACTGCTGTGGAGGTGATCAGAGACGATGGTTGGTTGGACTGACATACAGTAATATCAGAGCAGCCATCCATTGTACATGATCGCTGCCATCGGTGGACAAAGCCAGTAACAGATCATGCCGTTGCGCACCCAAAGGCGCAGTTCTGGGAGGACATACAGGTACGTCATCCCAAAACTAGAGAGCACCTGCCTACCACCCGTCTATCTACATTGGCTGGGTGCGAAGTAGTTAAAAAAAGTTGAAAAAACAATATATTTAACTTCCAGCACAGCAGAAATCGGATTGACAGTCTGCATAATGAGCCAATCAGGACATGTTGCTTACAACCTTTCTGTCCAACCTGTCTCTGGCAATGGCAGTTGGGGGGGCATCTTACAGGAGAAGACAAGCAGGGGGTGAGGATACGTATTCATAGTCCCAGTGGTAGGCAGGTGACACGGGACGTGCGAATAGTGGTCACCCTGATAAGAGTGAAAATCGCTATCTGAACAGTTTTACTATTGGCTATAAGCTTTCACATAGACTTTATACATACTGTATATACTCGAGTATAAGCCGAGTTTTTCCAGCGCATTTTTTTTCTGCTGAAAATGCCCCCCTCGATTTATACTTGAGTCTCTGTCCATCTTCAACTTTGTGCACCTGATTCCAGCCAGCTGTAGGTCCCCAGGACCCCAAACTCTTTGTCTACAAGTGTGCAAAGTTTGTTGTCCTGGGGACCTACAGCCGGGGAGCACCGATTTTTCAAAGCCGTGCACCCCTTCCATAGACTCTCATGTTAAACGGTAATTTCTCCGGTGATTTTGGGGACCAGGTACCGGCCAGCTCTAGGTCCCCTGGACCCCAATCTTGGCACACATATAGCCCCACTCTTCCTCTACAAGTGTGCAAAGTTTGTTGTCCAGGGGACCTACGGCCGGGGAGCACCGAATTTTCAAAGCCGGGCACCCCTTCCATAGACTCCAATGTTAAACATCAGTCTAGTCACACAGCGCCGGATATCAGGTAGGGGGCATGGGCACAGTGAGGCATGGACAATAAGTCAATACGTTTTGCCAGTTTTTTGTGGTAAAATTAGGTGCCTCGGCTTATATTCGGGTCGGCTTATACTCGAGTATATACGGTATTTCAGTTGTTTAGCCGTTTGGCTGAAGTTTTGTTAGAGACGACGTTGGTGCGCTCCTGAATCCTTTGCCAATAATATAATCACACACAGGCTGCGGTTTGGTAGTACAAGTCAATAATGAGCATATCGATCACCTGAGAACCCGGGAAATCTGTGAGACACTCGGGAGTTGTATCTTATTCATAGTCACAGTCCCCAGGTATTCACTCCGTTTGATTTTTGAAACATAATGTCTGCTCTTCAATACCGTTCTTCATTGTCTTGCATAGTCAGTTGGGTAGTTGAATAGATGTCAGTGTATATATGTATACACTCACCAGCCACTTTATTAGGTACACCTGCTCAATTGCTTGGTAACACAAATTGCTAATCGGCCAATCACACGGCATCACCTCAATGCATTTAAGCATCTAGACGTGGTGAAGATGACTTGCTGAAGTTCAAAGCGAGCATCAGAAAGGGGATTGAAGTGACTTTGAACGTGGCATGGATGTTGGTGGCAGACGGGCCGGTCTGAGTATTTCTGGGATTTTCACACACAACCATCTCTCAGGTTTACAGAGAATGGTGGGGGAAAAGAGAAAATATCCAGTGAGCGGCAGTTGTGTGGAGGAAAATGCCTTGTTGATGTCAGAGGAAAATGGGCAGACTGGTTCCAGATGATAGAAAGGCAACAGTATCCACTCGTTACACCCAAGGTTTGCAGAATACCATCTCTGAACGCACAACACATCCAACCTTGAAGCAGATGGGCTACAGCAGCAGAAGACCACATCGGGTGCCACTCCTGTCGGATAAGAACAGGAAACTGAGGCCACAGTTGGCACAGGATCACCAAAATTGGACAATAGAAGATTGGAAAAAAGGTTGCCGGGTCTGATGAGTCTGGATTTCAGCTGCGACCTTCAGATGGTGGGGTCAGAATTTGGCGCATGGATCCATCCTGACTTGTATCACCGGTCAGGCTGGTGGTGGGGGTGTAATGGTGTGGGGGGGATATTTTCTTGGCACACTTTGGGCCCCTTAGTACCAGTTGAGCATCATTTATACACCACGTCCAACCTGAGTATTGTTGCTGACCATGTCCATCCCTTTATGACTACAGTGTCCCCATCTTCTAATGGCTCCTTCCAGCAGGATAATGCACCATGTCACAAAGCTCCAATCATCTCACCACTGGACAATGAGGTCACTGTCCTCCAATAGCCTCCACCAGGGCCGCCATCAGGGGGGTACAGGCAGTACACCTGTAAGGGGCCCGGAGGTCCCCAGGGTCCCGGATGGCAACTCCCCCTTCTTTTTTTTGTAAGGGGCCCCGCATTTTGTTTTGTTTTTTGTTCGTCAGCACCCAAAGCCCCCCCACCTCAATTTGCGGAGGCACCCCCCCCCCCCCCCGCATCTCAATTCGCGGCAGCCTCCCCCTTGCTTCTCAGTTTGCAGTGGCAGAAACCCCCCCCCCTGGTTTTCTGCTCCAGGGGGCCCATGCCTGAAGTTGTGTAAGGGGCCCCAAAATTCCTTATGGCCTTGGCCTCCACACTCACTACATCTCAATCCAATAGAGCACCTTTGGGATGTGGTGGGAGCGGGAGATTGGCATCATGGCTGTGTAGCCGAAAAATCTGGGCGCAAGACTCCTGATGGGGGAGGGGGGCAATTCACACACAGGTCCACTTAGTCAAAAGGCATGGCGTGCCCCTCTCCTCATGATCAACGAATACTAGGCAAGGGGCTTTCCCAAAGAGAAGCTAAAAGGCATGGGAGTAAGGAACCCAAGGGCCACAGACTTTTAATAGACTTCAGGGTCAGCCCAAAGACCCACACCCTACCCTACCATCCTGTGAGTGGGTACACGAAAACACGCATTTGTACCTAATGTGAAAGGTGAAGAATGATCGTAAGGCGGAGAGAGAAGAGGGGTTCTATCGGAGAACAAGAACAAAGAGGGAGAAGGAGTTGCTCAGCGAAGAGATACTTCAGAACAATGTAGCGGAGACAAAGAAAAGTGGAACACCGAAGAGGGCGGGAGGTGGTGTATGAGATGCATGAACTCTGTGGCCATAAAAATAGAAACCCTTCTCTTGGGGTCCTTTCACACAGGACGGACCCGTGATGATCCGCCCCGTGAACCTCCGCTTGCTCAGCGGGGATCGCTCCGTTGATCCCCACTGAGCCGGCCGATGACAGGGCGGTCCCCACACACGGTGCAGGGACGACCTGTCAGATCGCCGCTCTCCCCTATGGGGGGATCGGATGAACACGGACCGTCTGTCCATGTTCATCCGATCCGCTCCGCAGACGGATAGAAAAATAGATTTTCCTCCATCTGCAGAATCGGAGGATTGCGGACATGGATGATATCGGGTGTCAGCGGATGTTCAACCGCTGACACCCGCTATCCCATAGGGATACATGTATGTCCGTATTTCATCTGAAAACGGATGGATGAAACACGGACATACTGTCCGCACGTGTGAAAGGGGCCTTACACCTGAAATAAGCTCTTCTTTTAAATTTGAATACAATTTAGACGGTGTACGGCAGGGGTCTCCAAACTGCGGCCCAGGGGCCAGATGTGGCCCTTTGGTTGCCTTTATCAGGCCCTTGGGGAACTATTCATCCCAGTAATATGAGACTATTCTGCCCCCTGATGCCAGAATTGGAGTATAATTTCTGCCACTGACATTATGGCTACTTTCATACTGAAGCGCTGGGTGCGCTGGCGGTAAAACGCCGCTATTTTGAGCGGCGTTTTACCGTCGTGTTTGCCGCGATTTGCGGGCGCTAGCGGGGTGATTTTAACCCCCTCTAGCGACCGAAAAAGGGTTAAACCCGCCCCCCCAAAAAACAGCGTTTTGCGGGCACTATCCTATTGATTTTAATGGGTAGGGGCGCTATAGGAGCGGTATTTTTACTGCTCCTACCGCGCCTCAAAGATGCGGCTTGGCAGGAGTTTTTTTTTTACCCTCCTGCCAGCGCACCGCTCCAGTGTGAAAGCCCTCAGGCTTTCACACTGGATACAAAGGAGCTGCACTTTCAGGGCGCATTACAGGCACTATTTATAGCGCCTGCAAAAGCGCCTCAGTGTGAAAGCAGCCTAAAAATGGGGTACTATTCCTCCCCCTAATACCAAAGATGGGGCACTGTTTACTCCCACTGATGCCAGAAAAAAGATCTTTTTCCCACTGGCCACAGTCCGGCCCCCTAAAATCTGAAGGACAGTAACCTGGCCCTTTGTTTAGGAAGTTTGGAAACCCTGGTGTATGAGGAAGGGGAAAAAAGACCCCACATCAGACCTAAACCATATTGTCAAAAGTATTGGGACACCTGCCTTTACACGCACATGAACTTTAATGGCGTCTTAGTCCCTAGGGTTCAATATTAAGTTGGCCCCACCCTTTGCAGCTATAACAGCTTCAACTCTTCCGAGAAGGCTGTCCACAAGGTTTAGGAGTGTGTCCATGGGGATGTTTGACCATTTTTCCAGAAGCACATTTGTGAGGTCAGGCTCTGTCTCCGCTCGGATTCATCCCAAAGGTGTTCTATCGGGTTAAGGTCAGGACTCTGTGCAGGCCAGTCAAGTTCCTCCACTCCAAATTCGCTCATCCATGTCTTTTATGGACCTGTTATTCAGGGGTTGGATTTGGCCCCTTAGTTCCAGTGAAGGGAAGTCTTAAGGCGTCAGCATACCAAGACATTTTGGACCATTTTAATGCTTCCAACTTTGTGGGAACAGTTTGGGGGCGGCCCCTTCCTGTTCCAACATGACTGCAAACCAGTGCACAAAGCAAGGTCCATAAAGACATGGATGAGCGAGTTTGGGGTAGAGGAACTTGACTGGCGGGCACAGAGTCCTGACCTCAACCCTATAGAACACCTTTGGGATGAATTAAAGCGGAGACTGCGATTCTGGAAGAATGGTCAAACATTCCCATAGACACACTCCTAAACCTTGTGTACAGCCTTCCCGGAAGAGTTGATGCTGTTATAGCTGCAAAGGGTGGGCCAACTCAATATTGAACCCTACGGACTAAGACTGGGATGCCATTAAAGTTCATGTGTCTGTAAAGGCAGGTGTCCCAATACTTTTGACAATATATTGTATTTTCTATATCTTGTAATGTGTCTCTTTATGGATGAAGTTGGGGGATGTTGTTTGGATCGGGACAGAAGTACATCTCCATCACAGTACAACATTGTAAATCAATTGAGAGTTGAGGGGGAGCTGGTTGTAGCTAATCCCTGATAGGACAATCACCAGTACTAATACCTAAGCAACAACCACAGCAGCAGCAAGAGCCTTTTTCCTAAGATCCAGTGTAGTATTTGCTCTCATCGGTGTCCAGTAGGGGTGCTACGCCATCATTCTGGCTTTTTGGCAGGGATGGCTGGCTTTGTCCCTGCTGGTATGATGGGGGCTTTGAAGGCTAGTGCCGGTGTTCTGTCAAAATAGCCAATTCATCAAGATCTCCAATTACGTCACTTCCGGTTACTGTAAACCGTCAGTAGTTGGAGATTTTGATGACTTGCTGTTTTGACACATCGGCAACCGTATACACTCCGGTACACGGTCATATGAGCGGATATTGTGACTTCGCTCTGATACTAACCAACAAAATGGCCGCCTCCGCGGTGACGACAACTTTTTCCTGGTTACCCGCTGTTGTGTCAAAACCGCAAAGTCTTCGTGTACCGGAGTGTCAAAACTGCAAGTCATCTAAATCTGCAATTACTGACGGTTTACGGTAACTGGAAGTGGCGTTATCGGAGATCTTGATGAATTGGCTATTTCGACAGCACCCTGGCTGGAACAGAAACCGGGGCTCCCACAGGATGAGGGGCACAAGAGTAATTCCCCCCCCCCCCCGGGAAGACAGGAGGGGCCCAAAGCCTCCTGATTTGAATGGGTCTACCTTGTCTGGTCATGGTCTTGGTGGGCAGAGAATCCACAGTGCTGTGCCCCCCTGGGAGATGGTCGCCCCAGGGGTTCTCTTAATAACACTATGGGCCTGGTAGCCCCACTGGGTGAAAAGGCACAAGGCCACATCACAAGTCTTTTTCTGCACAGCGCCTCTAAGGGCTAAGTCCGGGGCACTTTGGCTGAGACAGCAGAAGGAGCTATTGGCTCCCACTGCTGTCACTCAAGCCAGTGAGCCAATGAGGAGTGGGCAGGGGCGAGCTGCAGCTCTGTGTCTTATGGACGCATAGAGCAGGGCTTGGGAGCGAGCACGCACCAGTGCCCCCATAGCAAGCAGATTGCGGTTGAGGGCACTGGTCAAGGGGGAGGAGCCAGAAGGACGGGAGAGATCTGCAAGTCTGCTTTGTACAAATTTTGTCCCATTCTGGGACTCCCTTAGTGTGCGGCCCTGAAGACACCCCTACGGCTCGACATCCTTCAACTCAAAATTAATTGGCCGAGCCGCAGCTGCATCCAATCAAATGCTGCCTCTGTTCAAGTATTTTGATGGGCGTCGAGTGCAGCTGTCAAACTACAATAGCCGCATCGGGAGATTCGTTCCTTTGCACGGTATAGCGTGGATGGAGGAATCGGTAAGATTCTGTGTTCAGCCCGCAGACTGAATGAAATATAACTTGTGTGTGTATGGCCAGCTTTAAGGATCTCTTATTATTATTATTACTGCCATTATTATAACGATTATTATTCTGCTCATATCGGCCGTCCTCGGCTCTCTATGTAGGATCTGTCTAGCAGGCGCAGTGACACAGCTCTTCTTGCACTGTGGTTGCTAGGGGGAGGGCACTGGTTGCTAAGGGAGGTGATCAGGCTCATATAATGTGTCCCTGGGAGTGAGAGGGGATTATACTCTCCAGCTTTAGTCATCTGCAGCATCAATTTTCTTCCCTCTACCTCTGGAGTCTGCTCTGTATTCCCAGATCCTGCTAGAACAAGGTTGGCTTCCTCTCTGTCTGCAGACAGTATGGAGGTCCCGGGGGGCCCCAGCAATGGAGGTCCCGGGGGGCCCCAGCAATGGAGGTCCCGGGGGGCCCCAGCAATGGAGGTCCCCAGCAATGGAGGTCCCGGGGGTCCCCAGCAATGGAGGTCCCGGGGGGCCCCAGCAATGGAGGTCCATCCTGTGAACATGTGTTTGCTTGCACAGGTGTTGTGTGCATCCCTGTGCAGACAGCCCCACTCATGTCAACTGGGACACAGCGGATGCACAAACACAGCCGCTGCTCCTAATTTTGCACTTGTGTGGGTGTGTGCCCCCCCCCCCCCAAACTTGGGATGCACCGATATATTGGCTGCCGAAAATTATCGACCAAAAAAAGTGCCGATAATGGCACGCTGTGTTCTAAAGACGTCAGTGCGAAAACGCCCCCTGTTGACTTCAATGCGAAAACGCCCCCTGTTGACTTCAATGCCAAAACGCCCCCTTATTGACTTCAATGCCAAAACGCCCCCTTATTGACTTTGATGCCAAAACGCCCCCTTATTGACTTTGATGCCAAAACGCCCCCTTATTGACTTTGATGCCAAAACGCCCCCTTATTGACTTTGATGCCAAAACGCCCCCTTATTGACTTTGATGCCAAAACGCCCCCTTATTGACTTTGATGCCAAAACGCCCCCTTATTGACTTTGATGCCAAAACGCCCCCTTATTGACTTTGATGCCAAAACGCCCCCTTATTGACTTTGATGCCAAAACGCCCCCTTATTGACTTTGATGCCAAAACGCCCCCTTATTGACTTTGATGCCAAAACGCCCCCTTATTGACTTTGATGCCAAAACGCCCCCTTATTGACTTCAGTGCGAATCTGCCAGCCATATTCATTGAATAATTTTTTTTTAACTGTCCATTTCAGTTTCGGTTTTGGGTCACGTGTATCCGGAGTTTTTGGCTTTGGCCCAGAATTTTCATTTCGGTGCACCACTGACCCGCACGCATCTGCATGGATTGAGAGCAGCAGCTGTGTCTCTGCAGCCGCTGCATCCCGGTAGACATGAATGGGACTGCCTGCAGAGGGATGCTGAACACTGCCCTCGCATGGCTGGATGCTGTAGTACGCCCGTGTGGACGAGCCTTACAGGCAATATTTTGATCTTTGTGCTTTATCTGTAATCACTGATAAAATCACAGACTGGCTTCATGATGTGTGACATGAAGAGAACTTCCAGAAACCTCCTCATTGCTGTGTCCTGTGTATTGAAATAAAAGAAAAACACGTAGATACTCAATTGTAGGGATATGTACAGTATATATGTATGAACCCTACGGCTTCACACCAGTAAGAAAATTAGATTTTTAATTTGTCACAAAAAAGTAACCAACACATTTCTGGGGTTAAAGTTCTAAAGGCAAAACATTTTATTTTTTATTATTTTTATTCATTTTTGAGTGGAGAGAGATCAAGAACACCCCTTTTTATTGCCCCCTGTGCCCCCGTTAGGGAGATCCCCTCTCTCTATTCATCCTTTTTGCCTTTGTCACCGAAAGTGGAAAAAGAATCCCAAATTTGACATTGTCAACAGAACAGGATTTATTTTTTCTTCTTTTCATTCAGGAATAGAGGGGAAATGTTCCAATGGGGGACACTAGTTTTGCTGACAACCAGGGATTCCCTCACTTTGCTGGGATTTCCTCTCACTTCCTGTTTGGCTATGGGACAGGAAGTCAAGGGAAATCTCCCCAGTGGGACATAGATGGCAAAAAACTGATGGGTTCTAAGCTTCCCAAACTCTTATCCAAAATGGGGGGGGGGAGGCTTTGCCTGTAGTTCTACTGTAAAGCGGTATTAAACCAAAAATGTACTGCAGCTTACCAATCATTAGATGTGGTGGCTGCATTCATTTTCTTTTCTTTGGCTGTTTTCATCTGCTGATCTGGCCGGTAACACACCTCCTGTATTAGAGCACCCCCCCCCCCACTCTGGATGAAGGAGTACAGGGGGGCACCTTTGGACAACAGCATTGTCAGTCTGGGGGGGGAGGGGAGTGCTGGTGTATTTAAATCTGCTAGTCCATCGAACAAATTGAAGCAAAACTCCAGCTCACACTTTATAATCAGTTACAGCAAACAGGTTTTTTTTGTTTGTTTTTTGGGATGAAGGTTTTACGTAAATAAAAGCTGATCATTGTAAGCACTGCTGTCAGAGCGGGTTCACACAGGGGCGACTCGTCAGGCGACTCAGCCGCCTGACAAGTCGCGCTCTGCTCTCTTCAATGGAACCGTTCTAATAGGAGCGACGCAAGTCGTTCCGACTTAGAAAAAGGTTCTTGTACGACTTTGGGTGCGGCACGGGGCGACTTGCATTGACTTCAATACAGAAGTCATTTTGCAAGTCGCCTCTCAAGTCGTCTTCAGATCGCCTTGCTGAGTCGCCCCCAAAGTCGTGCCGCCCCTGTGTGTGAACCGGCTCTTAGTGTTAAGTGTTGTTTCTCATCCATGTAAACTGATACATTCTGCTTGAAGCTTGTGAAAAACAGACTTGTTGGCTGTATCACCAGATGAAAATAGAAAGACTAACAAAGAAAACAAATGCAGCCATCACACAATAAATAAAACTGTTATTAGAATAAAAGGGTTGTATACGCTACATATTGACTAACCATTAACACGACAGTTACTCTGTTTTGGCCAGAATTACACTTTAACCAATTCCCACCCAGCCCATAGCAGACTGACAGCCGGGCGGGACTCTCTTCCCTCTGGGTGAACCCCAGGGGCGCACAGCGCGGCGATCAGTGGTGAGTCGTGTCCCTCAGACACAGTGCATCACCGATCAGGGTAAAGAGCCAATGACATTGGCCCTTTACCATGTGATAAGCGGTGTTCAATCACAGCTGATCCTACGTACGCAAATGCTGGTTATCGACATTTCCTTTCCTCTGCGCTGTCACTGTGTTAGGAAATGAAAACTAATAACCGGCTTTGCTGTGTGACAGCACACATTTACACTGATTATGAGTGCCCTGATTATCAGTACAGCCCAATCAGTGGCAGTCATTGTTTATCAGTGTTGGCCTATCAGTGCCCATTGGTGCAGCCTCATTAGGGGCACCCCATCGGTGCAGCCTCATTAGGGGCACCCCATCGGTGCAGCCTCATTAGGGGCACCCCATCGGTGCAGCCTCATTAGGGGCACCCCATCGGTGCAGCCTCATTAGGGGCACCCCATCGGTGCAGCCTCATTAGGGGCACCCCATCGGTGCAGCCTCATTAGGGGCACCCCATCGGTGCAGCCTCATTAGGGGCACCCCATCGGTGCAGCCTCTTTAGGGGCACCCCATCGGTGCAGCCTCTTTAGGGGCACCCCATCGGTGCAGCCTCTTTAGGGGCACCCCATCGGTGCAGCCTCTTTAGGGGCACCCCATCGGTGCAGCCTCTTTAGGGGCACCCCATCGGTGCAGCCTCTTTAGGGGCACCCCATCGGTGCAGCCTCATTAGGGGCACCACATCGGTGCAGCCTCATTAGGGTCACCACATCGGTGCAGCCTCATTAGGGTCACCACATCGGTGCAGCCTCATTAGGGTCACCACATCGGTGCAGCCTCATTAGGGTCACCACATCGGTGCAGCCTCATTAGGGTCACCACATCGGTGCAGCCTCATTAGGGTCACCCCATCGGTGCAGCCTCAGGGGCACCCCATCGGTGCAGCCTCAGGGGCACCCCATCGGTGCAGCCTCTTTAGGGGCACCCCATCGGTGCAGCCTCTTTAGGGGCACCCCATCGGTGCAGCCTCTTTAGGGGCACCCCATCGGTGCAGCCTCTTTAGGGGCACCCCATCGGTGCAGCCTCTTTAGGGGCACCCCATCGGTGCAGCCTCTTTAGGGGCACCCCATCGGTGCAGCCTCTTTAGGGGCACCCCATCGATGCAGCCTCTTTAGGGGCACCCCATCGATGCAGCCTCTTTAGGGGCACCCCATCGATGCAGCCTCTTTAGGGGCACCCCATCGGTGCAGCCTCATTAGGGGCACCACATCGGTGCAGCCTCATTAGGGTCACCACATCGGTGCAGCCTCATTAGGGTCACCACATCGGTGCAGCCTCATTAGGGTCACCACATCGGTGCAGCCTCATTAGGGTCACCACATCGGTGCAGCCTCATTAGGGTCACCACATCGGTGCAGCCTCATTAGGGTCACCCCATCGGTGCAGCCTCAGGGGCACCCCATCGGTGCAGCCTCAGGGGCACCCCATCGGTGCAGCCTCAGGGGCACCCCATCGGTGCAGCCTCTTTAGGGGCACCCCATCGGTGCAGCCTCTTTAGGGGCACCCCATCGGTGCAGCCTCTTTAGGGGCACCCCATCGGTGCAGCCTCTTTAGGGGCACCCCATCGGTGCAGCCTCTTTAGGGGCACCCCATCGGTGCAGCCTCTTTAGGGGCACCCCATCGATGCAGCCTCTTTAGGGGCACCCCATCGATGCAGCCTCTTTAGGGGCACCCCATCGATGCAGCCTCTTTAGGGGCACCCCATCGGTGCAGCCTCTTTAGGGGCACCCCATCGGTGCAGCCTCTTTAGGGGCACCCCATCGGTGCAGCCTCTTTAGGGGCACCCCATCGGTGCAGCCTCTTTAGGGGCACCCCATCGGTGCAGCCTCTTTAGGGGCACCCCATCGGTGCAGCCTCTTTAGGGGCACCCCATCGGTGCAGCCTCTTTAGGGGCACCCCATCGGTGCAGCCTCTTTAGGGTCACCACATCGGTGCAGCCTCATTAGGGTCACCACATCGGTGCAGCCTCATTAGGGTCACCACATCGGTGCAGCCTCATTAGGGTCACCACATCGGTGCAGCCTCATTAGGGGCACCCCATCGGTGCAGCCTCATTAGGGGCACCCCATCGGTGCAGCCTCATTAGGGGCACCCCATCGGTGCAGCCTCATTAGGGGCACCCCATCGGTGCAGCCTCATTAGGGGCACCCCATCGGTGCAGCCTCATTAGGGGCACCCCATTGGTGCCAGTCATTTATCAATGCAGCATATTGGTGCCCATCAGCTCCACCTAATAATGACCAGCAGCCCATCAGTGCTGCCTCTTTAGTGCCAGTCATTGTTAATCAATGCAGCATATCAGGGCCCATCCATGCTACCTCATCATTGCAGCCTCATTAGTGCCCATCAGTGCCACCTATCAATGCCCATTAGTGCCCATCAGTGCTGCCTCATTAGTGCAGCCCCAACAGCACACATCAGTGAAGAAGAAAAATTACTTATTTGCTAAATTTTATAACAAATTAAATTTTATTTTATTTTTTAAATCTGTCTTTTTTTCGCTTAGCAAATAAATAAAAAAATTAGTGGTGAATAAATACCACCAAAAGAAAGCTCCTATTTGTGTGAAAAAAATGATAAAAATCTCATGGATACAGTGTTGCATGACCGCGCAATTGTCATGCAAAGTGTGAGAGGGCTGAAAGCTGAAAATTGGCCTGGGCAGGAAGGGGGTGAAAATGCCCGGTATTGAAGGGGTTAAATTGCACTTTGTAAGAAGGAATCAGCTTGATGGACTGAAAGTTGGATTATAAATGACATTTCTGCACGCTGGTTTTCACCACGTTGCGTGTTTTGGCCTCTTCACCTGTTCCGCTCGGCACTGATCGGCAGAGATCTGAGACGTCAATGTTTCCGGAGGTAACCGTTATCAGTTCCGTAATCGCGTATATTACACGTTTTACCGCAGCCGTCCTTTCCCGAATGTTGGTAGAATAGAAATCTGAAAAGTTGGCGAGGACCTTCTTGCCGACCGTCACTCACACCCACTTCTCTGGAGAAATGACTTTTAATTGGCAATTAGTGGATGTTGTAATTCTTTTCCCCGAGCGTTGTTCTAGAAGAATTTCACTGGTATGCAATGATGAAGACGGCTTTGTGTCCTTCTCCTCACAAACTGTCCTAAATCCGCTGATTGGTCCGATTGCTCTTTGATGGGGGGCCAGAATCCTGTTCTGTAGCCGCGGCCTAATGAGCTCCTTCTATGAAGAGCGGGGGAGAAGAAGGTCTAACGGGATCAATTTGTCGGCTTTCTAGCATGTGGTGGACCGATGTGCCCCAAACAATCTGGTGGTTGAATGGCCACCACTGTTCCTTCGTACACATGGACACTCTTGTCCTCATTATATCATCTCATTCTGTTTCCTCCTTAGAAGTGCTGCACAGTGATTGCGTGTCCTTGTCCCTGTGCAGGTCAGCTAGGACTGAAATCAACCCTCTCTCTGGGTGACTTATCCTGTGACTCATTTGATCTCTGTGATTGTTTAGGCCCCATGCACACGGGACTCCGGCGCAAACTCTGCTGAACACACGTTTTTAAACGCTGAAACCGGCGTTTAGAAACGCCCATTTTGCCGCGATTGCAGCCGTGTTTAGCGACGTTTTACCGCGTTTCCGTCTATTAGCGTTTAGTTAAACATCATAAGACCCTCCCTAAGCTCAAAAAACAGTATTATTTACCATTTCAGCCATTTTGTGAGACCAGAGTGAGTAGCAGCAGCAGAGAGAGCAGCAGTGTAGTTGTATTTAGCGTGTCACTTGCCACGTCACCTGCCACAAGTTGTGGATTGTCCACTTGCCACATCACCTGCCACGTCACATGCCACGTCACCTGCCACAAGTTGTGGATTGTCCACTTGCCACGTCACCTGCCACAAGTTGTGGATTGTCCACTTGCCACGTCACCTGCCACAAGTTGTGGATTGTCCACTTGCCACGTCACCTGCCACAAGTTGTGGATTGTCCACTTGCCACGTCACCTGGCAACGTCACCTGCCACAAGTTGTGGATTGTCCACTTGCCACGTCACCTGGCAACGTCACCTGCCACAAGCTGTGGATTGTCCACTTGCCACATCACCTGCCACAAGCTGTGGATTGTCCACTTGCCATGTCACCTGGCCACTAGTGGTGGATTGTCCACTGGCCACGTCACCTGGCCACAAGTTGTGGATTGTCCACTTGCCACATCACCTGGCAATGTCACCTGCCACAAGTTGGGGATTGTCCACTTGCCACGTCACCTGGCAACGCCACTTGCCACGTCACCTGGCAACGTCACCTGCCACAAGTTGTGGATTGTCCACTTGCCACGTCACCTGGCAACGTCACCTGCCACAAGTTGTGGATTGTCCACTTGCCACGTTACCTGCCACAAGCTGTGGATTGTCCACTTGCCACGTCACCTGGTAATGTCACCTGCCACAAGTTGGGGATTGTCCACTTGCCACGTCATCTGGCAACGCCACTTGCCACGTCACCTGGCAACGTCACCTGCCACAAGTTGTGGATTGTCCACTTGCCACGTTACCTGCCACAAGCTGCGGATTGTCCACTTTCCACGTCACCTGGCAACGTCACCTGCCACAAGTTGTGGATTGTCCACTTGCCACGTCACCTGCCACAAGTTGTGGATTGTCCACTTGCCACAAGTTGTGGATTGTCCACTTGCCACGTCACCTGGCAACGTCACCTGCCACAAGTTGTGGATTGTCCACTTGCCACGTCACCTGCCACAAGTTGTGGATTGTCCACTTGCCACGTCATCTGGCAACGTCACCTGCCACAAGTTGTGGATTGTCCGCAATGCAAGCAATTCGTTTTTTTTTTATATTTTTTTAATGGTTTTTCATCATTTGCCATCATTTTTGAGATTTCTAATGTAAAAAAATAGGTCACCTTTAAAAACGCTTATAAACGAAAACGCGGCAAAACGCCGGTGCCGCGTTTCGCGTCTAAAACGTGGGAAACTTTTGCGTCTGAACCCATTTTTTTGCTTCTGGAAAAACGAGGTTAAACGCAACTGCATATAAACGGCAATAAACGAGAGAGTGTACATGGTCACATAGGAGAACATTGAATGGGTTCAGGGGCAGTTGAAAAAAGTGTCCAACTGCCTCTGAACGCGCGTTTACCAGCGTCTCGAGTGCATGGGGCCTTAGCAATCTGACAGCACCTAGTTGCATGCAGATTACTACTAGAGCGATACAGATTTGTCTATAGAGCACCATCATGGAAATATGGAATAGCAAGCATGTGCCTGTAAAACAATACAGGTAACTTCTACAACGATGGAGGATTAGTACTCTTGTCTCTTAAAGCGAAACTAAACTTTTTCATCAGGAGGAGGGAGGGGCTTTCTCTTCTAAGCACACCCTCCTGCCGGTGTTTCGTCAGATTAGGCGACCCGTCAGATTTTGTACCGGAAGTGACGTTCCGTCGCCACCATCTTGGTACACCCCACACTTGTCCACAGTAAGGATGCAGTGAGAAGGCGACAAGCGGACATCTTGCTACACCCACCGGAGTCTTGCATGTCACATCAGCTTATATAGTGAAATTCAGCATTTTGAAATCCGTCAGACTGTTTTGATGGTTTTTCAAAGCAGCGGTGTTCTGTCATCAGACTAGCAAACCTGTGAGATCACCAGGCTTGCCGCTGCTTTAGAAAAATTCAACATCTAAACAGACAGATTTTTAAATACTGTACTTCACTATATAAGCTGAGTTTACTGTTAAAAATAAGTGTGAAATGCATGACTCCGGTGGGTGTAACAAGATGTCCGCTTGCCGCCTTCTCACTGTATCCTTACTGTGGACGAATGCGGGGTGTAGCAAGATGGCGGCGACGGAACGTCACTTCCGTTACAAAATGATGGGTCGCCTAATCTGACGAAACGCCTGCATACCTGAGCTGAGGGCAAATTAAATCCAGGAAGTAAGAGCTGCATGAATCATCTGCCCTTACTCAAGATGGCCAGCAGCTAGAAATACTAAGGGGGGGGGTTTCAAAGTGATGTCTCAACAAAAAGCATGGAGACGTGGATGGATGGGGGAGTGTGCTTTGAATTTTAATAATAGCATTTTCAGTTTGTGATAATCAGATGCAATTAAAGAGGACCTTCGGCTGAGCTGTGTAAATCTCGGTACTGGATGGACAGAATCTACGTATGTGTAGCGATGGCCCCGGCAGGGTTGCTACATGTTACAGCATCCACACATTTCCCCCCGCTGCCAGACATCCATTAGACACACTTCTCAGTCAATGAACAGTCTCTTGCTTGTGTTTATTAGGGGATTGAACTTGGTTGGGGGGGGGGGGGGGAAGGGACATGGGATGCCCATAGGATAAATTGTACTCTGTAGAATATAAGTAACTGTGTCGCACTTCTCAGAAGAACAAGATGGCTGACCCTAAACTTGACAGACATTTACCTCTTCCAGCACACTTCCTCCAGCACACTACTTCACTGTCCAATTTTAGTACTCCTGTCACACCATCAGCATGGCTAGGCCTCACTCTGAATAAATCCCAGTGTCTTTACTTGATTGCCCTTTGTAGGCTGGGGCCTGCAGTACCCCTTTGTGGCAGAAACCGATTTACTTGAGAAGAATAAATGTAGATGGACTACTGATCCCAGCAAGTTTGACTTGCAAATCCTGCCCGCCCTCCTGGCTGCAGCGACTTGACACAAAACTCCCGCAGTCTCTCCCTTTGGCTCTACGTCCAGCTCCCCTGGCATGTCTCCTCCAGATCTCTCCACTGTGCTTTCCACTCACCGACATCTGTCCTGGATCCTTTCTGAATGACTTTACTCCGGACGTGCTGACCAACTGCCTCCTCCAGCTCCTGTTCCAGGACCCCTCTTCATGACCGTGTAAGGAGAGGCTCCTCCCAAGCTCCCCGCCTGAGGTACACCCCCCCCCCCCCCTGAAAGGGGATTCCCTCACACACGACAGTCTAACACTCCATCATCCAGTTCACCCAGCCGACAACTCCTCCCCCAGCAGGCTGACCATGGGTTTATGTAGGAGGCCTGCCCCCTGCCAATCCTATTTGGGGATTGGTCAGAGCTCCTCACATGTACCCCATGTCACTCCAGCTCTCTGCCCTGCCCCTTTTCCAGAACCTTCTCTCTGGAAACAGAGGAGGCGCCCAAGAGCTGAAGTACATGTCTGTCATCTACTGCTACACTAAACCACTCCCCTGCCCCCAGATCAAAACAGAGGGCTAGCTCACAGCATAGGCCTGCCCAAATTTACCTGCGCTGGCAGCTTACACAAAACCTACACCTAGCACCTACCTACCTAAAAGAGGGTGCTACATATGCAAATGTATGTATTTCTTCTGTGTATTTAGCAGTTTGCCTGGTATTCAGCTCTATTCTTCGGCATCTTACACGAGGATCTGCTGACACACAAAGCATGGTTGACTTTGCTGAAAGCATAAAAAAAAAAAACACATTCTTAACCACTTCCTATCCGGGCTATCGACAATTGACGGCCACAAGGTGGCTCTACAATGCCAGGAGGCAGTCAATTGACGGACTCTGGCCTCCCGCCGCTGGGGGGCGCGCGTGCCCGCCGCGTCACTCAGGTGCCGATGCGCGTGCTTGGCGGCCGCAATGTCCGCCTCGTCCCCGCGATCGGCAGTCACAGAGCCAGGGACGTGGATTTATGTGTAAACACAGAGATCCACGTCCTGTCAGGGAGAGGAGACCGATGCTGTGTCCCTTGTACATAGGAACAACCATCGGTCACCTCCCCCCAGTCAGTCCCCTCCCCCCACAGTAAGAACCACCTAGCAGGGAACACAACCCCTTGATCGCCCCCTAGTGTTAACCCCTTCCCTGCCAGTCACATTTATACAGTAATCAGTGCATATTTATAGCACGGTTCGCTGTATAAATGTGAATGGTACCAAAAATGTGTCAAAAGTGTCCGATGTGTCCGCCGTAATATCGCAGTCCTGACAAAAATCGCAGATCGCCGCCATTACTATTAAAAAAAAAAAATGTCATAATTCTAGGCGCTATAACGTTTACGCAAAGCAATCACTATACGCTTATTACGATTTTTTTTTACCACAAATATGTAGAAGAATACATATCGGCCTAAACTGAGGAAAAAAAAAAAATTTTTTGGAAAAAATTAGATATTTATTATAGCAAAAAGTAAAAAATATTGTGTTTTTTTTTCAAAGTCGTTGTTAATTTTTTTTGTTTATAGCGCAAAAAATAAAGACCGCAGATATGATCAAATACCACCAAAAGAAAGCTCTATTTGTGGGAAAAAAAGACGTCAATTTTGTTTGGGAGCCACGTCGCACGACCGCGCAATTGTCATTCAAAGCGTGACAGCGCTGAAAGCTGAAATTTCGCCTGGGCAGGAAGGGGGTATATGTGCCCAGTAAGCAAGTGGGTAAAGATCAGCTTGCATGATGCAGAAGGCACTGAGCCCCCGGAAGGTGGTGCAGCGAGGCCACAGCTGTTCTGGCTGCTCCCAGCGGACAGACGGGGCCGGTCTCTGGTGACCGCACTGCCTGTAGTTACTGCCCTTGCGCTCGGTGTCTGAGATTTATCGATCAGCTCAGCATATTAACCACATGATAATAGCACTAATGTCTTCCTGCAGGAAATGCAGTGCTCAGGATTTCACACAACCAGCCAGAAACGCAGATGGCTGGCCTTGGAATTTTTCTTTTTTTATCAGTAATATGCCAAGAGGCCGGGTCATCTCTGATGGCATCTTATTCCGTGTCATAAAATCTGGAAACACGTTGGTTTCTTTATCGATAAACAAGCTGCCAACTCTAATGGTGATGTCATAATTGGCTTCCTGGTAAATGTTTACCGTACTCTTCATGATACGTATTCTAGATGATTTTCCTGAGACGGGGGAAGGGATGATATCATTTGGATTGTTGTGGTGATTTGTGGCGCTGTTTTATGGAGAACGAGGTGATGGCTCCACTCCTGAAATGTTCTGATGTTTCTTCATAGGGAACAGGAAATGTCAGATATTTGCAGACAAGATAAAGAAATAATGCTTGTGAATAATTTGTGGGACTTTCTTTTATGGCAAATGCTGTTATTGCTAGTTTAGTCCTTCTCAACCTTATTACCCCAGAGGAACCCTTGAAATATCCTTT
This sequence comes from Rana muscosa, assembly GCA_029206835.1. NCBI lineage: Eukaryota > Metazoa > Chordata > Amphibia > Anura > Ranidae > Rana > Rana muscosa. The sequence goes on along the minus strand of CM055127.1, from coordinate 488,637,047 downwards.
AGGTCTCGGGGAACCCCTTGTAAAAATAAGTAATTGGGGTCAGCGGGAAGACTGTCCCTTACGTTGGGGATCAGAGCAAAGGCTGCCCCATATACTGGTGATCAGTGGGAAGAATGTTCCTTACATTGGTGGTCAGTGAGAAGAATGTTCCTTACATTGGTGATCAGTGAGAAGAATGTTCCTTACATTGGTGGTCAGTGAGAAGAATGTTCCTTACATTGGTGGTCAGTGAGAAGAATGTTCCTTACATTGGTGATCAGTGGGAAGAATGTTCCTTACATTGGTGGTCAGTGAGAAGAATGTTCCTTACATTGGTGATCAGTGAGAAGAATGTTCCTTACATTGGTGATCAGTGAGAAGAATGTTCCTTACATTGGTGGTCAGTGAGAAGAATGTTCCTTACATTGGTGATCAGTGAGAAGAATGTTCCTTACATTGGTGATCAGTGGGAAGAATGTTCCTTACATTGGTGATCAGTGGGAAGAATGTTCCTTACATTGGTGATCAGTGGGAAGAATGTTCCTTACATTGGTGATCAGTGGGAAGAATGTTCCTTACATTGGTGATCAGTGGGAAGAATGTTCCTTACATTGGTGATCAGTGGGAAGAATGTTCCTTACATTGGTGGTCAGTGAGAAGAATGCTCCTTACATTGGTGATCAGTGGGAAGAATGTTCCTTACATTGGTGATCAGTGAGAAGAATGCTCCTTACATTGGTGATCAGTGAGAAGAATGCTCCTTACATTGGTGATCAGTGGGAAGAATGTTCCTTACATTGGTGATCAGTGGGAAGAATGCTCCTTACATTGGTGATCAGTGGGAAGAATGCTCCTTACATTGGTGATCAGTGGGAAGAATGTTCCTTACATTGGTGATCAGTGGGAAGAATGTCCCTTACATTGGTGATCAGTGGGAAGAATGTCCCTTACATTGGTGATCAGTGGGAAGAATGTCCCTTACATTGGTGATCAGTGAGAAGAATGTTCCTTACATTGGTGATCAGTGAGAAGAATGCTCCTTACATTGGTGGTCAGTGAGAAGAATGTTCCTTACATTGGTGATCAGTGAGAAGAATGTTCCTTACATTGGTGATCAGTGGGAAGAATGTTCCTTACATTGGTGATCAGTGAGAAGAATGCTCCTTACATTGGTGATCAGTGGGAAGAATGTTCCTTACATTGGTGATCAGTGAGAAGAATGTTCCTTACATTGGTGATCAGTGAGAAGAATGTTCCTTACATTGGTGATCAGTGGGAAGAATGCTCCTTACATTGGTGATCAGTGGGAAGAATGTTCCTTACATTGGTGATCAGTGAGAAGAATGTTCCTTACATTGGTGATCAGTGGGAAGAATGTCCCTTACATTGGTGGTCAGTGGGAAGAATGTCCCTTACATTGGTGATCAGTGGGAAGAATGTTCCTTACATTGGTGATCAGTGAGAAGAATGTTCCTTACATTGGTGATCAGTGGGAAGAATGTCCCTTACATTGGTGGTCAGTGGGAAGAATGTCCCTTACATTGGTGGTCAGTGGGAAGAATGTTCCTTACATTGGTGATCAGTGGGAAGAATGCTCCTTACATTGGTGATCAGTGAGAAGAATGCTCCTTACATTGGTGATCAGTGAGAAGAATGTTCCTTACATTGGTGATCAGTGGGAAGAATGTTCCTTACATTGGTGATCAGTGGGAAGAATGTCCCTTATATTGGTGATCAGTGGGAAGAATGCTCCTTACATTGGTGATCAGTGAGAAGAATGTCCCTTACATTGGTGATCAGTGAGAAGAATGTCCCTTACATTGGTGATCAGTGGGAAGAATGTCCCTTATATTGGTGATCAGTGGGAAGAATGCTCCTTACATTGGTGATCAGTGAGAAGAATGTCCCTTACATTGGTGGTCAGTGGGAAGAATGTTCCTTACATTGGTGATCAGTGGGAAGAATGTTCCTTACATTGGTGATCAGTGGGAAGAATGTTCCTTACATTGGTGATCAGTGAGAAGAATGTTCCTTACATTGGTGATCAGTGGGAAGAATGTTCCTTACATTGGTGATCAGTGGGAAGAATGTTCCTTACATTGGTGATCAGTAGGAAGAATGTTCCTTACATTGGTGATCAGTGGGAAGAATGTCCCTTACATTGGTGGTCAGTGGGAAGAATGTTCCTTACATTGGTGATCAGTGGGAAGACTTCTCCTTACATTGGTGATCAGTGGGAAGAATGTCCCTTACATTGGTGATCAGTGGGAAGAATGTTCCTTACATTGGTGATCAGTGGGAAGAATGTTCCTTACATTGGTGATCAGTGAGAAGAATGTTCCTTACATTGGTGATCAGTGGGAAGAATGTTCCTTACATTGGTGATCAGTGGGAAGAATGTTCCTTACATTGGTGATCAGTGGGAAGAATGCTCCTTACATTGGTGATCAGTAGGAAGAATGTTCCTTACATTGGTGATCAGTGGGAAGAATGTCCCTTACATTGGTGGTCAGTGGGAAGAATGTCCCTTACATTGGTGGTCAGTGGGAAGAATGTCCCTTACATTGGTGATCAGTGGGAAGAATGTCCCTTACATTGGTGATCAGTGGGAAGAATGTTCCTTACATTGGTGATCAGTGGGAAGAATGTTCCTTACATTGGTGATCAGTGAGAAGAATGTCCCTTACATTGGTGATCAGTGAGAAGAATGTTCCTTACATTGGTGATCAGTGGGAAGAATGTTCCTTACATTGGTGATCAGTGGGAAGAATGTTCCTTACATTGGTGGTCAGTGGGAAGAATGTTCCTTACATTGGTGATCAGTGGGAAGAATGCTCCTTACATTGGTGATCAGTGAGAAGAATGTTCCTTACATTGGTGATCAGTGAGAAGAATGTTCCTTACATTGGTGGTCAGTGGGAAGAATGCTCCTTACATTGGTGATCAGTGGGAAGAATGTTCCTTACATTGGAGATCAGTGAGAAGAATGCTCCTTACATTGGTGGTCAGTGGGAAGAATGTTCCTTACATTGGTGGTCAGTGGGAAGAATGTTCCTTACATTGGTGGTCAGTGAGAAGAATGTTCCTTACATTGGTGGTCAGTGAGAAGAATGTTCCTTACATTGGTGGTCAGTGAGAAAAATGCTCCTTACATTGGTGATCAGTGGGAAGAATGCTCCTTACATTGGTGATCAGTGAAAAGAATGTTCCTTACATTGGTGATCAGTGGGAAGAATGTTCCTTACATTGGTGGTCAGTGAGAAGAATGCTCCTTACATTGGTGATCAGTGAAAAGAATGTTCCTTACATTGGTGATCAGTGGGAAGAATGCTCCTTACATTGGAGATCAGTGGGAAGAATGCTCCTTACATTGGTGATCAGTGAGAAGAATGTTCCTTACATTGGTGATCAGTGAGAAGAATGTTCCTTACATTGGTGATCAGTGAGAAGAATGTTCCTTACATTGGTGATCAGTGGGAAGAATGTTCCTTACATTGGTGATCAGTGGGAAGAATGTCCCCCTTACATTGGTGATCAGTGAGAAGAATGTTCCTTACATTGGTGGTCAGTGGGAAGAATGTTCCTTACATTGGTGATCAGTGAGAAGAATGCTCCTTACATTGGTGGTCAGTGAGAAGAATGTTCCTTACATTGGTGATCAGTGGGAAGAATGTTCCTTACATTGGTGATCAGTGGGAAGAATGCTTCAATTACAGTGGAGATCTGAATACCAGCCTTGCAGCTATCCAAAGAGAATCACGGTTGTCATGCTGCTGGCTCTGCCAAGTGGTGATGGTCCTTTAACTATGCCAGTGTTTTATCGAGAAGTACCCGGGATGTACTGTGCGTGTGCGCCGTACGGAACAGCACAACAGCTGATTTTTTGATCAGCTGTTGATACGGCGCCTGCGCACAATAGCCGGCAGAAGAAATTTTTCTGTCAGATTGTGCCTCGCACTGCCGAGGCGTGTTCAGGTCGGTGAGGGGCAAATTTTTAAATGATGGGCAATGCCGCAAAACACATTTTTTTTTCTGCTATTTATCCTGGACATTTGCAGGGCGTGGCCATCTTTAAAAAAAATCTGCCACCAACATGTACAAATCCGCCCCTCACCGACATGATCCATCATTTAAAGATCCGCCCTAATCTTTGCAGCACTGCCCAACATGTTCTAATCCGCCCCCAACATGTTCTAATCCGCCCCCAACGTGTTCTAATCCGCTCCTCACCAACATGAACATGCCTCGGCAGCGCGAGGCACAATCTGACAGAAGAAATTTTTTCCGTTGGCTATTGTGCGCAGGCGCCGTCTCGCCGTCACAACAGCTGATCGTAAAATCATCTGTTGTGCTGTTCCGTACAGCGCATGCGCAGTACATCCCGGGCACTTCTCGAAAGCGGGCACTATCGGACAGAACACCGGCACCATCAGGTGAGCGGTCAACCAGCCACAACTCTGGGATCCCTAGTTGAGAATGGATGATTTATTTTTACAGCACCATCATGTTCAGTATCTACGCTCATTGGGGTATTAGAAAAATAATTTAATTTGTTGTTTTTGCTGTTGGTACCTTTGTTGTTATACTCTATTATCCAGGATTGTCACCTCTTAAGATCTCTTGTGTTTATTCTGGATGGAATTGGACCTTAAAGTTAAATAGCAGTCAGGAGGGTGACCATATACCGTATATACTCGAGTATAAGCCGAGTTTTTCAGCACATTTTTTTGTGCTGAAAATGCCCCCCTCGGGTTATACTCGTCACCTTTTTGCGCCTGATCTTCTGGATTTTGGGGACCCGGTACCGGACGGCCATAGGTTCCTTGGACCCCAAACTTGGCACACATGCAGCCCCACTCTTCCTCTACAAGTGTGCAAAGTTTGTTGTCCGGGGGACCTACGGCCGGGGAGCACCGATTTTTCAAAACCGGGCACCCCTTCCATAGACTCCCATGTTAAACGTCAGTCAAGGCATGGGCACAGTGACGCATGGGCACAGTGACGCATGGGCACAGTGACGCATGGGCACAGTGACGCTTGGGCACAGTGACGCTTGGGCACAGTGACGCTTGGGCACAGTGACGCTTGGGCACAGTGACGCTTGGGCACAGTGAGGCATGCAGATGGACACCCTAGGCTTTATACTCAAGTCAATAAGTTTTCCCAGTTTTTTGTGGTAAAATAAGGTGCCTCGGCCTATATTCGGGTCGGCTTATTTCCGAGTATATATGGTACTTGAAAATTTTGGTAAACTTACCAATGAGTTTGCCTAATTCATGTGATGACGGCTCAATGCTCTCCCATCATCTTTGCAGAAACTCACTCTGTTGCTGGTGTCTTTTTATTTATTTTTTTGGCCATGGTGTGGCCAGTGATGATGCGACATCTGCACAGGATTGATGGAATGACACCATCCTACCATATGACTCCACTCAAGGATCTGAAAGATGCCAGGAGCGAACATTGCACATGTGTTGTGGGCAATTAGAAAAATATTTTGCTTTCAAAAAAGGAAAAACGTCAACTGATTAGTATTTTTTGTTCTTGATTGAATTGGGAAGATTTAGAACACGTAGCGGATTTATTTTCTGTATCACCTTTTGGGGTGATTTCCACAAACTTCCTGTTCCAGTGACCGAGGGGAAGGGCCAGAGGAGAAATCTACTCTTCTCCATGACTCTGTTGGCATTGGGATGAAGCTTGGGCCTGATGCTCCTGTTGAGGCTTCTCCATGACTCTGTTGGCATTGGGATGAAGCTTGGGCCTGATGCTCCTGTTGAGGACTGGAAGGATGGTTTCAGTAGTGACTACGCCGCCTGCCTGACAGTAAACTGGGGGCTGGCCCATGGTTGAGTCTGTGCCATCTGGAAGGGTGCTCCTGGTGAGGATGGGTGGCTGCATTTGGTCTGGTCTTTTTGCCGAGTCTTATTGGCTGGTTGTGGTAAGTGCTGTACCTGTCGGCTATCTGGAAGGAGGAGCCGGAGCTGCCCTGGAATGGAGACGGGGTAGGTCCATGCAAATCCACCGGATTGATGGGGGCCTGGAAGGGCTAGTATCGGTGGAGGCTGTGAGCACCAAACAAAAAAATACAAAAAAGTGACAAACACGGGGAATTAAATAAAAAGAAAGTGGGGAGAAGGAAGGTGGGAGAGTGAAAGTGACCATCGTGCAATACGATGGCTGGCCCTCCGGCCAGGAATCAAAAATTCCTCTGGTCCTAGCCAAAAGGCTCGGCCCTAGAGGCAGGTGCTAAAAAAAAGTGTGTATGGTGAAGTGACCGTGATGGCAAAAACCCAAAAGTGCTGCAGGACAACACTTGTGCAGTTATGGCACCCCTGAATTGCCGCTCCAGGGGCACATTCACATTTTTTTAAGGGGGCAGCTCTCCCTGAGAAAACCTAGAAGGGCTTTCTACCTGATGGGTGCAGAGGGCTGCACTGACCGGTCGGGGGGGTCGGATAGGAACCGAAAAGCCTATGGTTAATGTGCCCCTGGAGCGGCAATTCAGGGGTGCCATAACTGCACAAGTGTTGTCCTGCAGCACTTTTGGGTTTTTGCCACCACGGTCACTTCACCATACACACTTTTTTTTAGCACCTGCCTCCAGGGCCGAGCCTTTTGGCTAGGACCAGAGGAATTTTTGATTCCTGGCCGGAGGGCCGGCCACCGTATTGCACGATGGTCACTTTCACTCTCCCACCTTCCTTCTCCCCACTTTCTTTTTATTTAATTCCCCGTGTTTGTCACTTTTTTTGTATTTTTTTGTTTGGTGTTCACGTTTTGTCACAGTGTGTTTAGTAGGGTGTAGGTCCTCGGGCCTGCCCTGAACGACTTGTCAGTCGGTGGACATGGCCTTCTGGCTTAGTTCGCCCTCTCTCATGGGGTCTCCCTTCAGGGGAGCCCCACCAAGTACTTGGGTGGGTCTGTTTCGGCAGACCCTCCAGAGAAAGGGGTCCGTCTGGTTTCGGCCAGATGGACCAAATGATGTACCTCAGTCCCCGTCTGGAGTCTAACACCCCGGGGGATCAGGGTAAGGTCCTTCCTTGTGGAGGACAGCTGTAACTCCCGTTGCACGTTTTGTGTCACTCTTTATGTGTGTGCACTTTTTTTGGCACCGGATGGAGGTTTTGGGGGTGTTTCACACGCCATGGGCTTTTAAAAAAATAAATAAATCTGTTATCAGTTGCCAGAGGATGCGCTGACGCACCTCCTACATGGGGAGCGTGGATGCAAATCCAATGGCGTCATTGCACCTGGAAGGACGGTTTCAGTAGTGACTACGCCGGCTGCCTAACAGATACTGGGGGCCGGCCCATGGTCGAGTCTGTGCCGCCTGGAAGGGTGCTTCTGGTGAGGATGGGTGGCTGCATTTGGTCTGGTCTTTTTGCCGAGTCTTTATTCCGGCCTTCTGGCTGGTGTCGGTGTGAGTGCTGTACCTGTCGGCTGTCTGGTAGGAGGAGCTGGAGCTGCCCTGGAATGGAGACGGGGTAGGTCCATGCAAATCCACTGGATTGATGGGGGGCCTGGAAGGGCTAGTATCGGTGGAGGCTGCATCAAGGGGGCAGCTCTCCCTGAGAAAACCTTGAAGGGATCTCTATCGGCGGGGGCGGAGGGCTGCACTGATCCGGTCGGGGGGCTGGATAGGAACTAGAAAGCCTATGGTGTATGTGCCCCTGGAGTGGCAGTCCAGGGGTGCCAGAAGATCACTGTGAGAAGGGATCACATTGATTTATGGCACCGCGGTCACTGCACCAGAACACGCTTTTTTAGCACCTGCCTCCTGGGCCGGGCCTTTTGGCTGGGACCGGAGGAATTTTTTATTCCTTGCCATTGTATTGCACAATGGCCACCTTTTTTTTTTCACTCTCCTCTCTACTTATTCCTCCCCCACTTTATTTTATTTATTGCCTATGTTTGTCACTTTTTGTATTTTATGTTTTGTACCTGGTTTGTTGCACTGTGTGACTGGTAGGGTGTAGGTCCTCGGGCCTGCCCTGAAAGTCTTCGGGGGAGGTGGACATGGCCTTCTGGCTTAGTTCACCTTTCCTCATGGGTGGGTCTGTTTCGGCAGACCCTCCACAGAATGGGGTCCGTCTGGTTTCGGCCAGATGGACCAAAGTGTAGTACCCTTGTCCCTGCCTGGAACCTAACGCCCCGGGGGATTCAGGACAAGGCCCTCTGATTTTAGAAGGCTTGTGTACACCCGTTGCACGTTTTTGTGTCACCTCTTTATGTTGTGCACATTTTTTGGCACCGGGTGAAGTTTTTGAGTGTGTTTCACACGCCATGGGCTTTCAAAAACTTGGAGACGGAGTGGGGGGGTTAAGGACTTGGAGACGGGGGGAGGGGGTTAAGGACTTGGAGACGGGGGGAGGGGGTTAAGGACTTGGAGACGGGGGGAGGGGGTTAAGGACTTGGAGACGGGGGGAGGGGGTTAAGGACTTGGAGACGGGGGGAGGGGGTTAAGGACTTGGAGACGGGGGGAGGGGGTTAAGGACTTGGAGACGGGGGGGGAGGGGGTTAAGGACTTGGAGACGGGGGGAGGGGGTTAAGGACTTGGAGACGGGGGGAGGGGGTTAAGGACTTGGAGACGGGGGGAGGGGGTTAAGGACTTGGAGACGGGGGGAGGGGGTTAAGGACTTGGAGACGGGGGGAGGGGGTTAAGGACTTGGAGACGGGGGGAGGGGGTTAAGGACTTGGAGATGAGGGGGGGTTAAGGACTTGGAGATGAGGGGGGGGGGTTAAGGACTTGGAGATGAGGGGGGGGGGTTAAGGACTTGGAGATGAGGGGGGGGGGTTAAGGACTTGGAGATGGGGGGGGGGTTAAGGACTTGGAGATGGGGGGGGGTTAAGGACTTGGAGATGGGGGGGGGGGTTAAGGACTTGGAGATGGGTGGGGGGTTAAGGAGTTGGAGATGGGGGGGGGTTAAGGACTTGGAGATGGGTGGGGGGTTAAGGAGTTGGAGATGGGGGGGGTTAAGGACTTGGAGATGGGTGGGGGGTTAAGGACTTGGAGATAGGTGGGAGGTTAAGGAGTTGGAGATGTGGGGGGGTTAAGGAGTTGGAGATGGGGGGGTTAAGGAGTTGGAGATGTGGGGGGGTTAAGGAGTTGGAGATGGGGGGGTTAAGGAGTTGGAGATGGGGGGGGTTAAGGACTTGGAGATGGGTGGGGGGTTAAGGACTTGGAGATGGGTGGGAGGTTAAGGAGTTGGAGATGTGGGGGGGGTTAAGGAGTTGGAGATGGGGGGGTTAAGGAGTTGGAGATGTGGGGGGGTTAAGGAGTTGGAGATGGGGGGGGTTAAGGAGTTGGAGATGGGGGGGGTTAAGGAGTTGGAGATGTGGGGGGGTTAAGGAGTTGGAGATGGGGGGGGTTAAGGAGTTGGAGATGTGGGGGGGTTAAGGAGTTGGAGATGGGGGGGGTTAAGGAGTTGGAGATGGGGGGGGTTAAGGACTTGGAGATGGGTGGGGGGTTAAGGACTTGGAGATGGGTGGGAGGTTAAGGAGTTGGAGATGTGGGGGGGGTTAAGGAGTTGGAGATGGGGGGGTTAAGGAGTTGGAGATGTGGGGGGGTTAAGGAGTTGGAGATGGGGGGGGTTAAGGAGTTGGAGATGGGGGGGGTTAAGGAGTTGGAGATGGGGGGGGTTAAGGAGTTGGAGATGGGGGTTTTAGGGAGTTGGAGGTGGGGGGGGGTTTAAGGACTTGGAGATGGGGGGGAGTTCAGGACTGGGGAGTTGGGGTCTTGGAGAGGGGGGGTTGGGGACTTGGAAAGGGGGTGGGGGTTGAGGACTGGGGAGTTGGGGTCTTGGAGATTGGGGTTGAGGTCTTGGAGGCAGGGGGAGGTTGGGGACTTGGAGGGTGGGGGGTGTTCAATACTGGGGAGAGAAAGGGGGGGTGGGACGAGGACTTGGATGGGGGTCTTCAAGACTGGGGAGTTGGTGGTCTTGGGGGATGGTGGTTGAGGACTTGCAGACAGGGGAGTTGCAGCAGAACTGAAAAGTTAGATTGGGGTGGAAATTGTCTTTCCTGTAAGTGTATGGAGAGGGCTGTATTGCACAGAGGGCTGGGCCCCCAGGGGCCCCTTCTGTGCACAGTGTCCTGCCCTAAATGGGGTCCTTGTCAGCATTGTCTGGAGCAGCCAATCAGATTGCAGGTGTCTCTCACCGTGGGATGGGAAGTGACCTGTGGTTGGTCTATCAATGTGCCGGTGTGTGTAGAGGGGGATGGCCGCTGTCACCGCCCGTGTACACTGAGAGCATGCACGGTGCTGTGCGGGGATCGGTGGTCGGTGTGTAGGAGCGGTGTGCGGGGATCGGTGGTCGGTGTGTAGGAGCGGTGTGCGGGGATCCTCCATCTGTCGGTGTGGAGGGAGAGGCTGAGCTCACACACCACCCTCCATGACATCAGCGGTTGCAGCAGACTCGGCTCTTCTCTCCGCCGCCGCCATCCCCTCCTCCGCCGGCCGGCCCGGCTCTCCGCCAATGTTCCCCGGAGCCGAGCGATGCTGAGGAAGCTGATCTGCCAGAGAATCTGTACAAGTAAGATCGGCCGACACCCGACCCGCCGCCATCATCATCCCCGCCTCCTCCCTCCATTGTCCTCCCCACCGGCTGTCTGTCTGATCCGGTCTGTACATTACCGTCTGTGTGTCCGTCCATGTACCCCCCCCCCCCCCCCATATGCCTGCCCTGTCCGTCCTAATGTCCCTCCGTCTGTCTGTCTGTACCTATGTCTGTCCCCCCATTGAACGCACTGTGTCCCCCCCCCAATGAGCGCACTGTGTCCCCCCCCAATGAGCGCACTGTGTCCCCCCCCCAATGAGCGCACTGTGTCCCCCCCCAATGAGCGCACTGTGTCCCCCCCCAATGAGCGCACTGTGTCCCCCCCCAATGAGCGCACTGTGTCCCCCCCCAATGAGCGCACTGTGTCCCCCCCCAATGAGCGCACTGTGTCCCCCCCCAATGAGCGCACTGTGTCCCCCCCCAATGAGCGCACTGTGTCCCCCCCCAATGAGCGCACTGTGTCCCCCCCAATGAGCGCACTGTGTCCCCCCCAATGAGCGCACTGTGTCCCCCCCCAATGAGCGCACTGTGTCCCCCCCCAATGAGCGCACTGTGTCCCCCCCCAATGAGCGCACTGTGTCCCCCCCCAATGAGCGCACTGTGTCCCCCCCCAATGAGCGCACTGTGTCCCCCCCCAATGAGCGCACTGTGTCCCCCCCAATGAGCGCACTGTGTCCCCCCCCAATGAGCGCACTGTGTCCCCCCCCAATGAGCGCACTGTGTCCCCCCCCAATGAGCGCACTGTGTCCCCCCCAATGAGCGCACTGTGTCCCCCCCCAATGAGCGCACTGTGTCCCCCCCCAATGAGCGCACTGTGTCCCCCCCCAATGAGCGCACTGTGTCCCCCCCAATGAGCGCACTGTGTCCCCCCCCAATGAGCGCACTGTGTCCCCCCCCAATGAGCGCACTGTGTCCCCCCCCAATGAGCGCACTGTGTCCCCCCCAATGAGCGCACTGTGTCCCCCCCAATGAGCGCACTGTGTCCCCCCCAATGAGCGCACTGTGTCCCCCCCAATGAGCGCACTGTGTCCCCCCCAATGAGCGCACTGTGTCCCCCCCAATGAGCGCACTGTGTCCCCCCCAATGAGCGCACTGTGTCCCCCCCAATGAGCGCACTGTGTCCCCCCCAATGAGCGCACTGTGTCCCCCCCAATGAGCGCACTGTGTCCCCCCCAATGAGCGCACTGTGTCCCCCCCCCAATGAACGCACTGTGTCCCCCCCCCCCCCAATGAGCGCACTGTGTCCCCCCCAATGAGCGCACTGTGTCCCCCCCCAATGAGCGCACTGTGTCCCCCCCAATGAGCGCACTGTGTCCCCCCCCAATGAGCGCACTGTGTCCCCCCCCAATGAGCGCACGGTGTCCCCCCCCAATGAGCGCACGGTGTCCCCCCCCAATGAGCGCACGGTGTCCCCCCCCCAATGAGCGCACGGTGTCCCCCCCCCAATGAGCGCACGGTGTCCCCCCCCAATGAGCGCACTGTGTCCCCCCCAATGAGCGCACTGTGTCCCCCCCCCAATGAGCGCACTGTGTCCCCCCCCCAATGAGCGCACTGTGTCCCCCCCCAATGAGCGCACGGTGTCCCCCCCCCAATGAGCGCACTGTGTCCCCCCCCAATGAGCGCACTGTGTCCCCCCCCCAATGAGCGCACTGTGTCCCCCCCCCAATGAGCGCACTGTGTCCCCCCCCAATGAGCGCACTGTGTCCCCCCCAATGAGCGCACTGTGTCCCCCCCCAATGAGCGCACTGTGTCCCCCCCAATGAGCGCACTGTGTCCCCCCCAATGAGCGCACTGTGTCCCCCCCCAATGAGCGCACTGTGTCCCCCCCAATGAGCGCACTGTGTCCCCCCCCAATGAGCGCACTGTGTCCCCCCCAATGAGCGCACTGTGTCCCCCCCCAATGAGCGCACTGTGTCCCCCCCCAATGAGCGCACTGTGTCCCCCCCCAATGAGCGCACTGTGTCCCCCCCCCAATGAGCGCACTGTGTCCCCCCCCCAATGAGCGCACTGTGTCCCCCCCCCAATGAGCGCACTGTGTCCCCCCCCCAATGAGCGCACTGTGTCCCCCCCCCAATGAGCGCACTGTGTCCCCCCCCCAATGAGCGCACTGTGTCCCCCCCCCAATGAGCGCACTGTGTCCCCCCCCAATGAGCGCACTGTGTCCCCCCCCAATGAGCGCACTGTGTCCCCCCCCCAATGAGCGCACTGTGTCCCCCCCCCAATGAGCGCACTGTGTCCCCCCCCCAATGAGCGCACTGTGTCCCCCCCCCAATGAGCGCACTGTGTCCCCCCCCCAATGAGCGCACTGTGTCCCCCCCCCAATGAGCGCACTGTGTCCCCCCCCAATGAGCGCACTGTGTCCCCCCCCCAATGAGCGCACTGTGTCCCCCCCCCAATGAGCGCACTGTGTCCCCCCCCAATGAGCGCACTGTGTCCCCCCCCAATGAGCGCACTGTGTCCCCCCCCAATGAGCGCACTGTGTCCCCCCCCAATGAGCGCACTGTGTCCCCCCCCAATGAGCGCACTGTGTCCCCCCCCAATGAGCGCACTGTGTCCCCCCCCAATGAGCGCACTGTGTCCCCCCCCAATGAGCGCACTGTGTCCCCCCCCAATGAGCGCACTGTGTCCCCCCCCAATGAGCGCACTGTGTCCCCCCCCAATGAGCGCACTGTGTCCCCCCCCAATGAGCGCACTGTGTCCCCCCCCAATGAGCGCACTGTGTCCCCCCCCAATGAGCGCACTGTGTCCCCCCCCAATGAGCGCACTGTGTCCCCCCCCAATGAGCGCACTGTGTCCCCCCCCAATGAGCGCACTGTGTCCCCCCCCAATGAGCGCACTGTGTCCCCCCCCAATGAGCGCACTGTGTCCCCCCCCAATGAGCGCACTGTGTCCCCCCCCAATGAGCGCACTGTGTCCCCCCCCAATGAGCGCACTGTGTCCCCCCCCAATGAGCGCACTGTGTCCCCCCCCAATGAGCGCACTGTGTCCCCCCCCAATGAGCGCACTGTGTCCCCCCCCAATGAGCGCACTGTGTCCCCCCCCAATGAGCGCACTGTGTCCCCCCCCAATGAGCGCACTGTGTCCCCCCCCAATGAGCGCACTGTGTCCCCCCCCAATGAGCGCACTGTGTCCCCCCCCCAATGAGCGCACTGTGTCCCCCCCCCAATGAGCGCACTGTGTCCCCCCCCCAATGAGCGCACTGTGTCCCCCCCCCAATGAGCGCACTGTGTCCCCCCCCCAATGAGCGCACTGTGTCCCCCCCCCAATGAGCGCACTGTGTCCCCCCCCCAATGAGCGCACTGTGTCCCCCCCCCAATGAGCGCACTGTGTCCCCCCATGAGGCACTGGTCCCCCCAATGAGCGCACTGTGTCCCCGCCCCAATGAGCGCACTGTGTCCCCGCCCCAATGAGCGCACTGTGTCCCCGCCCCAATGAGCGCACTGTGTCCCCGCCCCAATGAGCGCACTGTGTCCCCGCCCCAATGAGCGCACTGTGTCCCCGCCGTCCCCGCCCCAATGAGCGCACTGTGTCCCCGCCCCAATGAGCGCACTGTGTCCCCGCCCCAATGAGCGCACTGTGTCCCCGCCCCAATGAGCGCACTGTGTCCCCGCCCCAATGAGCGCACTGTGTCCCCGCCCCAATGAGCGCACTGTGTCCCCGCCCCAATGAGCGCACTGTGTCCCCGCCCCAATGAGCGCACTGTGTCCCCGCCCCAATGAGCGCACTGTGTCCCCGCCCCAATGAGCGCACTGTGTCCCCGCCCCAATGAGCGCACTGTGTCCCCGCCCCAATGAGCGCACTGCGTGCCCCCCCAATGAGCGCACTGTCGTCGTCCCTCCCCTGGACACACTACACCCCCCCCAATTGAGCGCACTGTGTCACGCCCCCCTCCCCCCCCCCCGGATGCACTGTGTCCCTGCCCCCACTCGCCCGCTGGACGCGCGGTGTCATTGGGCTCCAGACAGGGACAAGGGTACGTACACTTTGGTCCATCTGGCCGAGACCAGACGGACCCCTTTCTCTGGAGGGTCTGCCGAAACGGACCCACCCAAGTACTAGGTGGGGCTCCCCCGAAGGGAGACCCCATGAGGGAAGCCTAACTAAGCCAGAAGGCCATGTCCACCTCCCCCGAAGACTTTCAGGGCAGGCCTGAGGACCTACACCCTACCATTCACACAGTGCAACAAACCGTGTGTAGCGCACAGACCCCCTCTCACCCGCCTGCTTCCGCTCCTTGCGAGTGGGGCAGGGACACCGTGCGTCCAGCGGAGCGAGTGGGGCAGGGACACCGTGCGTCCAGCGGAGCGAGTGGGGCAGGGACACCGTGCGTCCAGCAGAGCGAGTGGGGCAGGGACACCGTGCGTCCAGCGGAGTGAGTGGGGCAGGGACACGTCCGTGATCTGGCTTCCCAGATCCGTGTTGTCACACTCGCCCCGTCCCCGGCGTTGTGCTCTCTGTCATGTGTGGGGATCTCTCCCTGTGATCAGTCATGTCTGTTGCTGGGTGAGGTGGGAAGGTGGGGGAGTCGGCTCTGTTCTCTGCAGTCCCTACCCTCTGCCACCCTCACACCCTCTGCCACCCTCACACCCTCTGCCACCCTCCCCCTGCCACCCTCCCCCTGCCACCCTCCCCCTGCCACCCTCCCTCTGCCACCCTCACACCCTCTGCCACCCTCACACCCTCTGACACCCTCACACCCTCTGACACCCTCACACCCTCTGCCACCCTCACACCCTCTGCCACCCTTACACCCTCTGCCACCCTTACACCCTCTGCCACCCTTACACCCTCTGCCACCCTTACACCCTCTGCCACCCTCACACCCTCTGCCACCCTCACACCCTCTGCCACCCTCACACCCTCTGCCACCCTCACACCCTCTGCCACCCTCACACCCTCCATTTAATGGGCCCCCCCGGGGACTCCTCACCCTTTATCTGACAATAAGAAAAGTGCTACAAAGTCTTCTTCTTCTGTATGGTGCCGAGTACAAGGCCACACAGCCAGATATTACTCCGCCCTGCCCCGCCCCTTCCCCCGGACTGTCAGTAGGAGGCCAATCCAGAGCCGGGCTTGTCTTTTGTTTGTGAGTTTATTTTTTATGTTTTACATTTATACCCTCACCGGCCACTTTATTAGGTCCCCCTTGCTAGTAGTGGGTTGGACCCCCTTTGGTCTTCATTCTCGGTGGCATGGATACAACAAAGTGTTGGAAATATTACTCAGAGATTTTGCTCCATAGTGACATGATAACATCACGCAGTTGCTGCAGATTTGTCGGCTGCACATCCATGATGCCAATCTCCCGTTCCACCACATCCTAAAGGGTCTCTATTGGATGGAGATGTGGTGAGTGTGGAGGCCATTGGAGGACAGGGACCTCATTGTCCAGTGGTGAGATGATTGGAGCTTTGTGACATGGTGCATTATC
The DNA here is from genome assembly GCA_029206835.1 of Rana muscosa. Taxonomy (NCBI): domain Eukaryota; kingdom Metazoa; phylum Chordata; class Amphibia; order Anura; family Ranidae; genus Rana; species Rana muscosa. The sequence continues at coordinate 488,621,078 of CM055127.1, read as the reverse complement.
CTGCTGGGAGGAGCCATCAGAAGATGGGGACACTGTAGTCATAAAGGGATGGACATGGTCAGCAACAATACTCAGGTAGGTCGTGGTGTTTAAACCATGGGGGGGCCCAAAGTGTGCACATCCCCCACACCATTACACCCCTACCACCAGCCTGAACTGGTGATACCCCATCCCCCACACCACTGCACACCCACCACCAGCCTGAACCGGTGATTCCCCATCCCCCACATCATTACACCCCCCACCAGCCTGAACCGGTGATACCCCATCCCCCACACCACTGCACACCCACCACCAGCCTGAACCGGTGATTCCCCATCCCCCACATCATTACACCCCCACCACCAGCCTGAACCGGTGATACCCCATCCCCCCACACCATTACACCCCCACTACCAGCCTGAACCGGTGATATCCCATCCCCCACACCATTACACCCCCACCACCAGCCTGAACCGGTGATACCCCATCCCCCACACCACTGCACACCCACCACCAGCCTGAACCGGTGATTCCCCATCCCCCACACCATTACACCCCCACCACCAGCCTGAACCGGTGATACCCCATCCCCCACACCACTGCACACCCACCACCAGCCTGAACCGGTGATTCCCCATCCCCCACATCATTACACCCCCACCACCCGCCTGACCCGGTGATACCCCATCCCCCACACCATTACACCCCCACCACCAGCCTGAACCGGTGATACCCCATCCCCCCCACCACTGCACATCCCACCACCAGCCTGAACCGGTGATTCCCCATCCCCCCCCACCATTACACCCCCACCACCAGCCTGAACCGGTGATTCCCCATCCCCCCCACCACTGCACATCCCACCACCAGCCTGAACCGGTGATTCCCCATCCCCCCCACCATTACACCCCCACCACCAGCCTGAACCGGTGATTCCCCATCCCCCCCACCACTGCACACCCACCACCAGCCTGAACCGGTGATTCCCCATCCCCCCCACCACTGCACACCCACCACCAGCCTGAACCGGTGATTCCCCATCCCCCACATCATTACACCCCCACCACCAGCCTGAACCGGTGATACCCCATCCCCCACACCATTACACCCCCACCACCAGCCTGAACCGGTGATACCCCATCCCCCACACCACTGCACACCCACCACCAGCCTGAACCGGTGATTCCCCATCCCCCACATCATTACACCCCCACCACCAGCCTGAACCGGTGATACCCCATCCCCCACACCATTACACCCCCACCACCAGCCTGAACCGGTGATACCCCATCCCCCACACCACTGCACACCCACCACCAGCCTGAACCGGTGATTCCCCATCCCCCACACCATTACACCCCCCACCACCAGCCTGAACCGGTGATACCCCATCCCCCACACCACTGCACACCCACCACCAGCCTGAACCGGTGATTCCCCATCCCCCCCACCACTGCACACCCACCACCAGCCTGATCCGTGATATCCCATCCCCCACACCATTACACCCTCACCACCAGCCTGAACCGGTGATACCCCATCCCCCACACCATCACACCCCCCACCACCAGCCTGAACCGGTGATACCCCATCCCCCACACCATTACACCCCCCACCACCAGCCTGATCCGGTGATACCCCATCCCCCCACACCATTACACCCCCACCACCAGCCTGAACCGGTGATACCCCATCCCCCACACCATCACACCCCCCACCACTAGCCTGAACCGGTGATACCCCATCCCCCACACCATTACACTCCCACCACCAGCCTGATCCGGTGATGCCCCATCCCCCCCACCATTACACCCCCACCACCAGCCTGAACCGGTGATACCCCATCCCCCACACCATTACACCCCCCACCACCAGCCTGAACCGGTGATACCCCATCCCCCACACCATCACACCCCCACCACCCGCCTGACCCGGTGATACCCCATCCCCCACACCATTACACCCCACCACCAGCCTGAACCGGTGATGCCCCATCCCCCACACCATCACACCCCCACCACCCGCCTGACCCGGTGATACCCCATCCCCCACACCATTACACCCCCACCACCAGCCTGAACCGGTGATACCCCATCCCCCACACCATTACACCCCCACCACCAGCCTGAACCGGTGATACCCCATCCCCCACACCATCACACCCCCCACCACCAGCCTGAACCGGTGATACCCCATCCCCCACACCATTACACCCCCACCACCAGCCTGATCCGGTGATGCCCCATCCCCCACACCATTACACCCCCACCACCAGCCTGATCCGGTGATACCCCATCCCCCACACCATTACACCCCCACCACCAGCCTGAACCGGTGATACCCCATCCCCCACACCATTACACCCCCACCACCAGCCTGAACCGGTGATACCCCATCCCCCACACCATCACACCCCCCACCACCAGCCTGAACCGGTGATACCCCATCCCCCACACCATTACACCCCCACCACCAGCCTGATCCGGTGATGCCCCATCCCCCACACCATTACACCCCCACCACCAGCCTGATCCGGTGATACCCCATCCCCCCCACCATTACACCCCCCACCACCAGCCTGAACCGGTGATACCCCATCCCCCACACCATTACACCCCCACCACCAGCCTGAACCGGTGATACCCCATCCCCCACACACCATTCCACCCCCACCACCAGCCTGAACCGGTGATACCCCATCCCCCACACCATTACACCCCCACCACCAGCCTGAACCGGTGATACCCCATCCCCCACACCATTACACCCCCACCACCAGCCTGAACCGGTGATACCCCATCCCCCACACCATTACACCCCCACCACCAGCCTGAACCGGGGATACCCCATCCCCCCACACCATAACACCCCCACCACCAGCCTGAACCGGTGATACAAGGCAGGATGGATCCATGCACCAAATTCTGACCCCACCCGGCAACGTTTTTCCAATCTTCTATTGTCCAATGTTGGTGATCCTGTGCCAATTGTAGCCTCAGTTTCCTGTTCTTAGCTGACAGGAGTGGCACCCGGTGTGGTCTTCTGCTGCTGTATCCCATCTGCTTCAAGGTTGGATGTGTTGTGCGTTCTGAGATGGTATTCTGCACACCTTGGATGTAACAAGGGATTATTTGACTTACTGTTGCTTTTCTATCATCTGGAACCAGTCTGCCCATTCTCCTCTGACCTCAACAAGGCATTTTCCTCCACACAGCCGTCACTCACTGGATATTTTCTCTGATGTGTGCTGATGAGGCGGCACTGATGGGCACTGTTGAGACGGCACTGATATGCAGCACTGATAGGTGGCACTTATGGGTTCTGATAGGCGGCACTGAAAGGTAGCAATGACTGGCATTGTCGATGGGCACTGTTGGGGCTGCACTGATAATCAGAGCTCTGATTATCCCTGCAGGTCTCACCTGAGAGGAAATGCCGCTGATTGGCTCCCCTCAGTCTCTCTGTGTGAGGAGAGGAAAGCCGACAACTGGCACTAACTTGTTTACATGTGATTAGCTTTGATTAGACACAGCTGATCACATGGGTAAAGAGTCACATCATCAGATCAGGATGCACTGTGTCCCCGATACACAGATATGCTGCCGATCGCCGCACTGCGTGCCCCCAAGCATGGCGAGAGTGCAACGACATATGACGACGTGCCAGAACAAGAGAACCACCCTGCCACAGTCATTTGTCTATATGGCGGGCAGGAGGTGGTTAAAGAGAAATCAAACCCCTCCTATCCTTTATAGCCAAGGAAGCTGCTTCTGTTTGATCTGTAACTGACATGGTGCTGCACATGTGATCAGTTATGACACTAGCCATTTGATGGTTTGACAGTTTGGTTGAGGACATTGTTGTCAGTGGAAGGAATAGTGCCCCATCATTGGTGTCAGTGGGAGGAATAGTGCCCCATCATTGGTATCAGTGGGAGGAATAGTGCCCCGTCAGTGGGAGGAATAGTGCCCCATCATTGGTGTCAGTGGGAGGAATATTGCCCCATCATTGGTGTCAGTGGGAGGAATAGTGCTCCATTGTTGGAGTCAGTGGGAGGAATAGTGCCTCATTGTTGGTGTCAGTGGGAGGAATAGTGCCTCATTGTTGGTGTCAGTGGGAGGAATAGTGCCTCATTGTTGGTGTCAGTGGGAGGAATAGTGCTCCATTGTTGGTGTCAGTGGGAGGAATAGTGCTCCATTGTTGGTGTCAGTGGGAGGAATAGTGCTCCATTGTTGGTGTCAGTTGGAGGAATAGTGCTCCATTGTTGGTGTCAGTGGGAGGAATAGTGCCTCATTGTTGGTGTCAGTGGGAGGAATAGTGCTCCATTGTTGGTGTCAGTGGGTGGAATAGTGCCCCATTGTTGGAGTCAGTGGGAGGAATAGTGCCCCATCATTGGTGTCAGTGGGAGGAATAGTGCCCCATCATTGGTGTCAGTGGGAGGAATATTGCCCCATCATTGGTGTCAGTGGGAGGAATAGTGTCCCATCATTGGTGTCAGTGGGAGGAATAGTGCTCCATTGTTGGAGTCAGTGGGAGGAATAGTGCCTCATTGTTGGTGTCAGTGGGAGGAATAGTGCCCCATTGTTGGAGTCAGTGGGAGGAATAGTGCCTCATTGTTGGTGTCAGTGGGAGGAATAGTGCCTCATTGTTGGTGTCAGTGGGAGGAATAGTGCTCCATTGTTGGTGTCAGTGGGTGGAATAGTGCCCCATTGTTGGAGTCAGTGGGAGGAATAGTGCCCCATTGTTGGAGTCAGTGGGAGGAATAGTGCCCCATTGTTGGAGTCAGTGGGAGGAATAGTGCCCCATTGTTGGAGTCAGTGGGAGGAATAGTGCTCCATTGTTGGAGTCAGTGGGAGGAATAGTGCCTCATTGTTGGTGTCAGTGGGAGGAATAGTGCCTCATATCAGTGGGAGTAACAGTCTGGTTTCAGTGGTAGGAACTGTGCCCCAAAGGCCAGATAAAGACGTGTAAAAGGCGTCAGTTTGGAGACCGCTGATCTAGAGGATATCAATGGGAATCCATTTAAAGTGCTCTTGTTTTTTGTCTATGGAAACACTCGCCAGGGGACCAGACCATGATTGCAACGCATGCGGGAAAAACAATTTGAAAAAAAATGCCCTTTTAACGAAATTATGACCCTGATAAATGTACTCGGTTTCTTCTCAGAATGTGTGACAAACATAAGAAATGTATCCATTTCTGAAATGTAAATGTGGCCTTCAAAAGTTTCTTTCTGGCTACTTAGTTTATAAAAATGTTAGTGGTGCCCCACCAGCTCTTTCACACGATCCGCAATCTCTGAATCCTTCTCATATCTTGTGGTAAAATAGCGACAGACAGACATTCGGGAGGCGTCCTTAATCCTTTGCCCCCCCCCCCCCCCCTATAAATCGCAAGGATTTTATATGGAAATATTGTGCACAACTCCAAGCCCGGTATTCGGCTCGTGGCTGTGGCATGGTCTCGTTGACCTCAATGGGCAAGTTTTGACAGTCTGTGCCTCCTATCAAACTCTACAAGCCAAGCTGTGGCCTGTGCACCACACTCTTCAGCTGCAAAGTTTGGATTTAGGTGAGCGATTGTGGGGCAGGAAAAACTCTGGTACTTACCAAGGTGCTGGCGACTGTACTTGCCCTCCTGCATTCATGGCCTCTTCCTTTTGGAATATTTACATGACCACTTGTTGAGTGGACAGTTAGAGCCGGTTCACACAGGGGCGACTCGGGATCCGACTTCAAGTCGCCACAAGTCGCGCTGTTTTTAAAACTAATGGAAGTGAATGAAGTCGTCTTAATGTACATGACTGCAGTCGCTCCGACTTCAATCCGACTTGTAGGCGACTTGTACCCATTGATTTCAATGGAAGTCGCCTCCAAGTTGGATCCCCGTTCATAGAGAGGCAACTTTACAGGAAGTCGCCCTTCTGTGAACCGGCTCTATGGCAAACTCCAACCCACAGAGCTGGTATTTGTTATGAATCATGAGAGGGAACTCCACGCCAAATTTTAACGAAAAAAACAGCATGGGTTCCCCTCCAAGAGCATACCAGGCCCTTAGGTCTGGTATGAATTTTAAGAGGAACCCCCTACGTGGAAAGAACGGCGTGGGGGTCACCCCAAAATCCATACCAGACCCTTATCCGAGCACGCAGCCCAGCCAGTCAGGAAAGGGGGTGGGGATGAGCGAGCGCCCCCCCCCCGAACCGTACCAGGCCGCATGCCCTCAACATGGGGGGGTGGGTGCTTTGGGCAGGGGGGCGCCCTGCGGCCCCCCCCACCCCAAAGCACCCTGCCCCCATTTTGATGAGGACAGGGCCTCTTCCCGACAACCCTGGCTGTTGGTTGTCAGGGTCTGCAGGCATGGGGGCTGATCGGAACCCGGGAGCTCCCTTTAATAAGGGGGCTCCTAGATCCCGGCCCCCCCACCCTATGTGAATGAATATGGGGTACATCGTACCCCTACCCATTCACCTGGGGGAAAAGTGTCAATAAAAAAAAACCACACTAGACAGCTTTTTAAAGTCATTTATTAGGCAGCTTCGGGGGTCGTCTTCCGACTTTGGGGGTCGTCTTCAGCCTCTCCGGTGCCTTCTCCGCGCTCTCCGGTTCTTTCTGCCTTCTGCCGGCCCCTCCGCTATCTTCTTCCAGCTCTTTTGCTAGCGGGGGCCGGTCTTCATCGTCGTCTTATTCCCTCTTCTCTCCTGGAGATGTTGACACGACGAGCTCTCCCGCTGTAATGCAGTGTGAGCGGCACGTAATAATTTATATAGACATGGGGCGTGGTCACCGGGGTGATGTGACCCCGCCCCCTTATGACGTCGCAGTCCCCTAATGCCCCAGGGTGTGACGTCATAGGGGGCGGGGTCACCGGGTGACAAGTTTGTAACAACATGAAAACATTGTAACTAACTTCCTTCTTAGAGCAAACTTCTGTGTGTAAATGCAGGAAGTTTAACCACTTAAAGTCCAAATCTTTTTATGACACTTGTTTCTTAAATTAAAAATCAATGTTTTTTGCTAGAAAATTACTTGGAACCCCCAAACATTTTATATATTTTAGCAGAGACCCTAGGGAATAAAATGACAATTGCTGCAATATTTCATGTCACACTGTATTTTCCCAACGGTCTTTCAAATGCAATTTATTGGGAAAAAAATACACTGCAATGAATAAAAAAAAGAAACAGTAAAGTTAGCCCAATTTTTTTTGTTTTAATGTGAAAGATGATGTTACGCCGCGAGAATCGTGAGAGAATCGTTATCTATAGTCTAAGCAAAAAAATTGTGATTCTCATTTTAGCCAGAATCGTGCAGCTCTAGTACAGGGATACTTTTAGCAGAAGCTGTGTATGCTCTGTTGTCTCCTTGGGATCAGTACTCTCTCTGATTTATGCCCTGAACGTCTTCCTCATCTGCTTTGCAGGATCGCGATAGAGGGCATTCTGGTAAGCCTCATTGCTCCAGACTGGCCCAGACGCATGGTACTCTGATCTGGTAAGACTGCTGCCAGACACTATTTGATTGTCAGAATCTTCTGGCCAAAGGACCAATGTGCCCACGCTGCTTCACGGTTGCTGGCTTTAACGGTATGACTATTGAAGCCCAGGTTCTAATGCCGGGCCATACATGGTTCGAATTTCAAAAGAATTTTCTTTCGAAAATCATATCAAAGAATTTTCGTACGAATTTCGCACCGTTAGTGGGGCTGCAGCAACAGCCGATTTTCGTGCGGCAATCAAATTTGAGGAATCGGACATGTTGGAAATTTTTTGAAGAACAAACGATTTTCTAATCAATGATGGGAGAATCGTGCGAGAAATGTAATGGAAAAAAAATGCGCATGTGCAAGAAAAGAAAATTCCTGGAGAGAAAAGAATATTCCCAGCCACGAAAATTATTTTCTGTAGCAACATGAAGGCTCGGTCGGCTGAATTTCGAAAATCAATGGTGGCGTCATCGGATCACAAAAAAACGAACTTTCTGATTTTGAAAAGAAAATTAGTTCGAAATTCGACCGTGCTTAAGAGACAGGGGCTTGTCTGAGTCTGATTTCTACGATCCTAAACGCTATGATGTCTTCTTCTCACAACTATCTATACATTGTATGTAAGCACACTTCACTTGGTTTGGGTCTCAGGGCTTTCACCCTAGGAGTTTCTCTGTGGGTCTGGACCAGCGTCTGGCTATCGGCACTATCAAGGGTCTGGTTTCTGCCCTTCCTTTCCTGCTTCAGAGAACATTAGCCTGGCAAATTTTAACACTTTTGTACAGGGGGTCTTCCAGATAGCCCACCCCCCTCTCCATTCTTCCCTCACGACTTGGATCTGAAACGGGTACTTGCTGTGCTTCAGAAACCATCATTTGAACCCATTGGAGACAATTCTGTCTCTATTCTTACCCAGGTGTTGGTGAACTGCCAGCTTTATCCTGCTAGAAACCTTTTTTAAACTAGCAACAAGGTGGTGTTGAGACACAGGACTTCCTTCTTGCTTAAGGTTGTTCTGCCATTGACCTTAACCAGCATGTTCTTCTGTCCTATCTGGTTCCAGTTTACCAAAAGGAAATGTCCTTTTATTGTCTGGATGTGTTTCGGGGCAGTGAGCGTCTCGGCCACTATTTTATTAGTCTCTCTCAGTAATCTCAGGTGGCTCCCATAAGGGTGCACCAGCTTCTCCTTGCCTGTTTATGCACACACTACTATATTTTTGAGTGCTTATTGGACTTTTCGGCATCAAGCGTCAGTGTTGCAGATTTACAAGGCTGCCACAAGATCTACAGTTCCCACGTTCTACCACGTTGGACATTTTGGTCTCATCTGGTGCCAGCTTAAGATATAAGGTCCTTCAGGCGGCTCTTGAGCTGCAGGTAGTCCCCAGTTCGATTGCTATTATTTGTTTGCTGTATTGCCCATGCCTAAATTGGACAGCTTTGGGACATCCCAAAGGTTAGACGCGGTTTGTCCCTCAATAGACGAGAAAGAAAACGAGAATATTGACGTAAAACCCTTTTCTTTGGCGGTCTTTGTGTGATACAGGTCCCACTCCTCTGTGACTACGCTTTGTTACTAAACAAAAGCCATATGGTGGTGATGTTATCCTTGGCTGGCGTACAGTTTTTTTTTTTTTCATTTGCCAGTGTCCATTCCTCCTGCAGGCAGCAGTGTAACACAAAGGTTAAAGACTTTGTGTGTCCCTCAGTGGACTTCAAGGAAAACGATATTAGTGTGTTCAAAAATCTTTAGATTGTGACTGATCCTAACACCTCAGCTTCCCTGTGAACTGCTTAAGTTGCATACTGTGTCCCAGCTCCTGAGAGTGCATAAAGGTGTCAAATAAATCCTCCTAGTTGGGTAGAACTAAAAAAAAACAAATCAAAGGGCTCTGAGGCTGAGTTCTTCCATAAGTACGGTTGTGACTAGTTCTCTTTTTAAATTTAGGTCTGTTTTAAAGGAGAACCCCCATCCCTCCCATACTAAAGGTTATAGTCACTCGGTCTAGAATGAAAGCGGTGGCGTGCTCTGGTATTTATGGCTTATCAGTGGCCAGTTTGATCAACTCAGTTTTGCTGGAGGTACTTTGGCTTTAGAAACTTTTTTGATCATCTATCTGGAACTGGTCATGTGGCTTTGCTGTATAGTTGATGTTGAGTGTTCAGTCTTTAGCGAGCTTTGTAGCGTATTTTACTTTTGTTCGCTAACAATTAGGCTACTTTCACACTGAAGCGCTCGATGCGCTGGCGGTATAGCACCGCTATTTTTAGCGGCACTATACCGTCGTTTTTAACCCCTGCTAGCGGCCGAAAATGTGTTAAAAACCCGTTTTGGAGGCGCTACCCCATTGATTTCAATGGGCAGGGGTGCTATAGGAGCGGTATTTTTACCGTTCTTACCGCGCCTCAAAGATGCGGCTGGAAGGAGTTTTTTTACCCTCCTGCCAGCGCACCGATCCAGTGTGAAAGCCCTCACACTTTCACACTGGATACAAAGCGGCTCTTTCGAGGCGCAATTTTTAGCGCAATAGCGCCTGCAAAGCGCCTCTGTGAAAGCAGCCTTAATGCAGAAAGTTTGGCGTGGTGTCCTTTTTGGCTAACTTCAATGCTTAAAGATGCAAGCTTTCAGGATGCCGTAGATCAATATGAAAATAACTCTTGTGAAAACATTTTGTGAGGTGGGAGAGTGATGGGGACCTGTACAGGCTTGTTATCTGCCTGGAAAATTTTAAGTGATTATTGTATATGCTGCTCACCAACATATCTTTTTTTTTAATTTCAGATAAAAACTTTGATGATGAGGATTCAGTTGATGGAAACAGACCTTCATCAGCGAGCTCTACTGCGTCATCCAAAGCGCCTCCCTCTGCCCGCAAACCGGTAGTCATGGGGACAGCTCGGAGACCGGGAGCATCTGCAGTGGCCGCTAAGCCAGGAGGTGAGTTTAGAGAACTTTGTGTATTGAGCACATGACATTCAGCCCTGGTTCACATTGGAGTGACAGGTCAAATCGCTTGATCATTCGCACCGTATTGCCGGCAATCACACTGTTAAAATCGATGCAACGGCGACCTTTGTGGTGCCGTATCGATTTGGAAAAAGTAGTTCCTGCACTACCTTTGGCGATTTTTGGGTGCGACTTGCAGAGATATCTGTGCATGAAGCTGCACAGATATCTTGAAGTCGCACCTGAAGTCGCACTGACATGCGGCTTTGAAATTGTGCGATTTCAGATGAAGTCGCATGATTTCAAAGTCCCAGGTTAATGAGAACGAGGGCTTAGGGCTCTTTTACATGGGCCAGCTAAGTCCTTTCAAAGTATTTCCTCTATCCATGTGGTACGGTGATATAAACATGGTATAGCATGCGGACGTATGCAAAGAAAAATAGTAAAACAAGGATAGTTTTGCATGTCTCCTTCATAAATACAAATGAAGAGCTCAAATTCTAGATCCTAATGCAGTGTGCTTCCCCCCACCCCCCATATAAAAACAGACTATGATGTAACAACCAGTTGAGATTGTAGATTGACACCCTGTATCCTGTATTTTCGGGGATCCTCAGATGACGCGGTTCCTTTTCCCGTATATCTTTTTGAAAGGGAGGATTTGATTAACTAAACCTATCCATTGAGCAGTCATGGGTGGTAATGAACGCATTCCATTAAAGTGCTGTTGCAGAGGAATGCATTTAACACGAGGATAGCCGTTTGGTATCCTTGCCGTCTGGACCGCAGCCATGACCCCTGTATAGTTCTCGTTTTCCTGGCTGACATTGAGGTGAATTATGATTTTCTGGGCTAAAGCGACCTTTTATGTGCCTTCTGATCATTTTTCAGCACTCTCTGGCTTAGTGATGATGCCTTGAAGATGTAATTTGGCGGCTTCTTCCAGGAGAAATCAATATCTGCTACAAGATACTGCTGGCATAGGCCTTCCTACTGCTTTTCATTGTATGGATCAATAGTGGCTTGTGCATTGCTTATAGCAGAGCATTCATTGAACAGATGCATAATAATAATAAAACACTTTCACGCGTGGGACTGGAGCACACTTACATCACTCCTCTAGAACAATAGAAGTAATAGTTGGCCAATTGGTGGGCAGTTAAGAAGTAGACATTCGGATACTTCATGGTGAGAGATGGGAATCGCCCTAATTACATGCAGGTTCTCAGGTGGTCGGACTCATGAATGGTCACTCCCATAAATTGTCACTCCCATATTCTAGACCCCTTAAAGCTGAATTCCAGGAATTCAGCCTTTTTGTAAAAATTGAAGGCACACAGAGTCCAAGGGTGCTGCATGACATCTGCTGGGCTTTTCTCTATTTACAATTGACAGGTTTATTGCTCTGGTGGAGAGACACACTGGGGTTCTGATAGGGGAGAAACTCACAGAGCAGTTATGCCTGCCTCTCGCCTCTAATGCCCATTCACAGAAGCCTTTGTATACTGTCAGGGCTGGTGCAAGGATTTTTGTCTACACAGACAAAGGTGTGTTTTGACACCTCTACACACACTCCTCCTGCCACCCCCAGGGTCCAGGAGCACACAGTTAAATCCAAGGAGCTGCATGACATCTACTGGGCTTATCTCTCTTATTCACAACTAACAGGTTTATTGCACTCACGGAAAGACACTCCGGGGATCTGAGAAGGGAGAAACACACGCACACAGAGCAGCCATGCCTACCTCTCTCCTCTGATGCCCATTCACAGAAGCCTTTGTATTTTGTCAGGACTCGTGCAAGGCTTTTAGTTTACACAGGCGGTGTGTTTTGACACGCACGCACGCACGCACACACTCAAACTCCTCCTGCCACCTCCAGGGTCCAGGAGTACACTGAGTTAAGTCCAAGGTGCTGTGTGACATCTGCTGGGCTTATTTCTATCGTTTATAATTGACAGGTTTATTGCGATGGTGGAGAGACACTCCAGGCATCTGCGAGGGGAGAAACGCACACAGAGCAGCTATGCCCACCCCTCTCCTCTGATGCCCATTCACAGAAGCCTTTGTGTTTTGTCAGGGCTGGTGCAAGGATTTTTGTCTACACAGACGGAAGTTCCGTTTTGACACACACACACACACACACACACACACACACACGCCTCCTACCACCTCCAGGGTCCAGGAACATGCTGCATACAGAGTACAGTGTTCAGTAGTGCGCTATGTATAGACTGCAGGGTTTAGGAGTGCATTGTGCACAGTTCAGGAGTGTGTTCTGCAGAGAGTGTGCCTCTGCACCTCCATCCAAAGCTCACCTCTGTAATATGCATATATGCAGCGTCAAACATACTTTCTAGTCTATAGAGGCCAGTGTTGTATTGCTTGTGGGGAAAGTTCTCCCTACCTGGTTTCTCTCCAGTGCCGCCATCTTGAATTTATTCGCACCGCATGTGCAGAATTTGCCACACTTCTGTCTGGTGAAACTATTGTGACTATGGCTGGAAGTGAGGGGAAATCTAACTGGGTCCCCGATAACATTAAAAACCTCACCGAGGTTCTAATCCTTCCCCACTTTAGTTAAAACTTAAAAAAATTTAATATTTTGGCTGGACTTCTTTAACTCTGTATAAAGAAAATTTTTTCAGCAGAGCAAAGAGCACAGAACTTGTATTCTTTAGCCGCTAATCTTTCATTAACCTTAATGTATTGGCTAAAATTAGCTTGCCCGTTCGGGGCGGCTCCGATGTTGCTTTCCTCTTGCAATACCTTAACTAGTAATCCTGTTTAAAGCGGAACTTTGCTAACTTGATAAAAAATAATGTTCTTTAGCAAAGAACATTCCACTTTAATAATTAACAACCACCAAATGTCTCTGTATAGCGCTTAGAACAAGGCTGTGTATGTGGTATAGGTGTGCAGACACCTCTATTGAACACCGGTCTTAAAAAAGGCAATTGTCACCAGAGTCACTGAAACAGGAACAGTTTACTAAACAGATAATAGCATAAAAGAAATTCAATAGTTAAAATTGTTTGCTGTAGAAAAGCTTGCAGCAGATCCACCAATAGCCAGATGTAAACAGCCTACTTGCCCATATGTAGAGATGTTACAGATAGGTCCTCAGCCATGGCAGAATCACAGATTATGTGGTTACC
>CM055127.1:488542505-488605005 GCA_029206835.1 Rana muscosa | reverse complement strand
TGGACGCGCCGCCACTGCTGTACATCCACATCAATACCTGACTGCCTGGAGCTTACATTCTATCTCGCATGTATACCTAGACGCACACAGATACTGGGGTCAGTTTAGACAGGAGCCAGTTAAAGTGTTAGTAAACTCTTTATTTTTACCTTCAGGTAAGCTTCCAATAAATCTTACCTGTAGGTAAAATGAATATCTCCTAATCGTACACAGTTTGGGATATATTCTAGTGAGCAGCAGCTGGTAACATGCTCTCTGTATGAACGGCATACCCGTGCCGTTCCTTCAGAGCTGTGTGCCACGCCCGTGACTACTGTGCGAATGTGCTGGAGTGACATCATCGCGGCTCAGCCATACAAGCCGCAGCAGCCTGCGACCCGGGTGAAGATGGATGCCTGTGCAATGGTGACAGCGCGCCGCTGGAGGGCTTTGTTTCAAGGGAATATTGCCTTGCAGGGGGATTTTTTTTTGTTTTTTTCCTTTACTACCGCTTTAACCTACCAGCATGTCTTTACCATCAGCTATAGAATGAAAGCAGCTGAAAATTAAGAATTTTTTGACAGGTTGTGTGTTATTGATGGGACACAGTATTGTAGCAGCCAGGTATAATTAAAGTTTAATTAAACCTTCAGTTTAAGGCTTCTTTCACACGGGACGGATCAGTCATGATCCGCCCGTGAACCTCCGCTTGCTCAGTGGGGATCGCTCAGTTGATCCCCGCTGAGCCGGCGGATCACTGGGCGGTCCCCGCACACTGTGCAGGGACCGCCCTGTCAGATCTCCGCTATCCCCTATGGGGGATCGGATGAACACGGACCGTCTGTCCGTGTTCATCCGATTCGCTCCGCAGATGAATAGAAAAATATAAATTTTTCTATCCTGAAAAACGGAGCGTAGCGGACACGGATGAGATCAGGTGTCAACGGATGTTCATCCACTGTCCCATAGGGATACATGTATATCCGTTTTTCATCCAAAAACGGATGGGTGAAAAACGGACATACGGTCCGCCCGTGTGAAAGGGGCCTTAACATGCTAAATACATTACAGAAATGCAAAGAAAAAAAGGAAAATCCAGTGCCCTGTAAGCAAATAGTCCCAAGTATTAAATAGCCAAACGAGCATAAAGATAGTTTTATGTAAACCAAGAGTCCAATGGGCTATAATAATTGGCTGCCTCTGCTGGAGAACTAGAAGATACTCTGCAATGGGAAGAGGAGAAGCAGCAGTGCCATCTGAGTGAAGCAGGTAAGTACGTTTAATAAAGGCAACAAAGTGGCAACTTACAGAAGGAGGATTAAAAAGCGCTCATCAATGTAGATGTAAATCACCGCTGCAGTAAGCCATATGGTCGGCGTTCCTCCTCCATGGGAAACCGGGTAAACCCTTGGCAGTGCCGGTGGTTCCCAGCACTTCCTGGATGGCTGTCTGGGAACCCTGGGCGGGCGGAGTCTGGGTTGGTGTCACTGGTGGTGGGCGTGGCACGTGTCCGGGCAGCCGGCAGGTTCCCTGTGATGGCTGCCCGGGCAGCCGGCAGGTTCCCTGTGATGGCTGCCCGGGCAGCCGGCAGGTTCCCTGTGATGGCTGCCCGGGCAGCCGGCAGGTTCCCTGTGATGGCTGCCCGGGTAGCCGGACTCGCCCTAGAGGAATCAGACATCTGCCAGGTATGTGCTGCTGCGTTGGAATTGTCCCAAACTGATTGGTCAAAATTCCTGATTTTGTAATGCCTTGTGGTATAAAATATGAATCTTTATGAGAACACATGCCTATTGTAATTTTATTTTCTAGATCTATTCCGGTAGGGATCTGGAGGAATCGCTGAATAAAATTCGGGAAATACTGTCAGATGATAAGCATGACTGGGAGCAGAGGATTACTGCGGTAACAAGCACCTTTCCTTCTATCACAAATGATTGAATTTTTGTACTTGTGTTTTATAGAGCTGGAAGGTATTGGGATAGAATGAAACATTTTCAGGCGGTAATGTGGGGTGCTACATTCTGTGGGTAATTAGTGACCCCGACACCTCGTCTCAACATGGTGTAATATTGTAAAAACACCTTAATTGTAAAGTATTGCACCAACATGGTTGAAACTTGCAAGACAGCATGTAAAAATGTGAGAAACAAATACAAGTTCTTCCTCCAGTAATCAAAATGGCCAACATTCGGCCGCACATGTGCAGTATCGTGTGTACGTGGCCCCTGCCCTATGTGTTTTGTCAGAGATGACGTCATCTTTGACGAAACGGGTAGGGAAGAGCAAATTACACACTACTGCGCATGCGCGGTCAGATGTCAGCCATTTTGGTTATTGGAGGAAGAACCTGTATTCGTTTCTGGCGTTTTTATATGCTGTCTTGTAAGTTTTAACCATGTAAGTGCAATACTTTACAATAAATTAAGGTGTTTTTACAATATTACACTATGTTGAGCCCTTACCTTATGATGTGGTCTTCCTGATTGGATATGGATTGAAGGGATATTTTAGGTAGGGTCATATATTTATAAAAAATTATTGTATTTTTTTTTCATGCTTTTCATAGACAAAGTAAAATTTAAAGGCACCTTTTTCTTGAATTCAATCTGTGTTAATATAAAAGTAAAGAAACATTGTTACTACAGATACATCTTATTCATTTTTTATTTTTATTTTTTTTATGACAAAGTTTCTGGTGCAAAACAGTACAAAGATTTACAAAAAAATGCTTTTTATGAATTCTTTTGAATGCAAAAATATATATATATATATATATATATATATATATATATATATATATATATAATAAAATTTATTTATTTTTTTAGTTCAAATATCAAATCTGAAAAATATGGAAGGGGTAGATTAAAGCGGAGTTCCACCCTAAAGTGGAAGTTCCGCGCAGCTGATTCCTCCCCCCCCCCCCCTCCGGTGCCACAATTGGCACCTTTTGGGGGGGGGGAGGGGAGTCCGGGCCGCAGCCCGTGACGTCACCCCGCGTTCCCCTGCTCCTCCCCTGACCACTGGGCTAATAGGAGAGAGACGCGGGGCCTCGTGCATGCACAGTAGGGTTCCAGGCGTGAAGCCGAAAGGCCTGCACTGCCGGGTTTTCCTACCCGCATTGGCGGCGGCAGTACCCGACAGCTGACTTTGAGGGACTCCAGGACAGGTAAGTGTCCATTTATTAAAAGCTGCAGCTGCAGTATGTGTAGCTGCTGGCTTTTAATTTTTTTTTTTGCCCGGAACACCACTTTAAGGTAAACTAAGGGTAAGTAAGGGGTTAAATGGGAACACATTTTATGAATCTTTTTTAATTTGTCAGGTTGATTTACCTGACAATGAACAGATGGAAGCTCCTCCCTTTCAATCTGTGAATGAAGGAAATGGAGTAGATACAAAGTAGATACAAATGTAATAATGTTGCTTTGTATCTCTTTCTCATGTCTAACAATGTTTATAAAACGTCTCTTTAGCGTCTGCAATGGCGTCCCTTTAAAAAGTTCTGCGCAATGCCCCCCCAACCCCTATTGTAGGAAAGTTCGTCCGACCCCGTGACCACTTTAATTGGCTGTCTCAGTGGTCACATGATTGGGAGCCGGTCCTGCCGGCTACTTTTCACTAACTGGCCAAAGCGCTGTATTTCCCAGCTTTTTCCACTGTGCTCGGAGCGCGTTCTCTGCACAGACACATCGGCCGCGCCATGACGCTAATGTGCGTCATGTTGGCGTTGGAGCCCACCCCTTTTGCTGCCGCCGGTGGCAAGGGGTGTAAACGGCAACTCTGAGATGGGGGAAGGGGCGGTTGTTTATGGTGGCAGGACAGGGTGAAATACACATCATGCCCTGTGTGCTTCTATGAATTGTTTTGTGTGTAGCCAGCCCAATGTCCACAACTGGTTTTATATGACCGCCTTATAATTCTTGGTTCCTCACTGGTCTGTTTCTCTTTCCAGCTCAGAAAGGTCCGCTCCCTTCTCGTTGCCGGTGCTGCAGACTACGACACTTTCTTCCAGCACCTGCGGCTGCTCGACGGCGCCTTCAAGCTCTCCACAAAGGACCTGCGTTCCCAAGTGGTGCGAGAAGCCTGCATTACCCTGGGGTGAGTGAGGAGCAGACATGTCCTGACAACACGGGGAGATTCATCTGCTCTGCATGCCGGCTGTATACACACAACGTGTATAGACTAATATATATACATAGATCCTTCTATTCATGTCTCTAAATATTATATGGAAATCGGTCATCATTCCTGCTAATTGTGTTCCTCCCCTAATTCTCGCTTTATTTTCAGGCACCTTTCAATGATTTTGGGGAACAAATTTGACCATGGAGCAGAAGCGATCATGCCCACCGTTTTCAATCTCGTCCCGAACAGTGCCAAAATTATGGCTTCTTCTGGTGTGGTGACTATTCGCTTAATTATCCGTGTAAGTACCGCCGCTAACTCGGCGAGTTTCCACATTGTTGTTGGCGTTTGGGTGTGAATTAAAGAACTGGAAATGGGCAAACTAATGTAGAAGTCAGGAGTCCAATCGTTTTCTGACTTTGGGAGAAGCCTCAGACGGAAACTGTAATTATCGAATAATCTGCACACATTTTGAGGTGGCTGCTCACAGAGAAAGATGTAAGGGCACAGCTTTCACAGTGTCCAGAAATGACAAGTGACTTGGGATAAGAAACAAAACAATTTCCACTGTAAACCTCAGACACAAAATATGAACAAAGCATATCCCTCTGTAGTGTGTACTTGTCTCTTCATCGTCCGCGGCAGGTCTTCTTCCGCCGTCCTACTCGCGGTGTCTTCTGGTGAATGGGGGCGCGCTGCCTTCTGGGAACTGTGTGTATTCCAGAGAGCAGCCGGCCCATTCACAAAGTGCCGCGCGGCTCGCGCATGCGCAGTAGGAAACGGGTAGTGACGCCACAAGGCTTTACTGCCTGTTTCCCTTACTGAGGATGGTGGCGCGGGAGCTGCCAGGATCGAGGGATCGGCCTGGAGGGGGCTGACATCGCGGGCGAGTACGACAGGTAAGTGTCCTTATTAAAAGTCAGCAGCTACAGTGTTTGTAGCTGCTGACTTTAAAAAAATAAATAAATTGCGGGTGGAATCCCTCTTTAATGTTACACCTCACCCCCATCTTATGCTGACTAGCCTGTGTAAAAAAAAAAGATCTGTATATTTACTATTTTCAGCCTTCTCCAGTCTGGTCACATGATCCGGCTCCCCTGTGTCAGCCAGCGGCAGATGCAGGGGAGAGGAGGCTATGCTGATGGCTGGGACATGGAAGCCTCTGGGGGGAGGGGTTGGCACTTTAAAGACTAGTTAGGTTTAGAATTGGGTTCTTCTTATAACACAAGGCTTGAGAAAGTGTGAATTTTGGCCTTAAAGTGTTACTAAACTCACAACCGAAAAATCGGTCTATATATGCAGCATAGCATGCTTGTTATACTCACTGTGGGGGGTTAATCTCCCGCATTGTGTAAAAAGGCAGTTTTATCCTGTATGCATAGATCCTCCCCCTCCTGCACTGTCTACTATCTGGGGAAGGCCAGCTAACACACAGACAGGGTAACCGACCTGCACATGCTCAGTTGTGTCTTTAATGCTGGAGAGAACAGTTGCTTGTGCTCGGAGATAGCCAGGTCATATGATATTGACATCACAAATGTGGGCATGTATACAGGCTGCAGTGGAAATCTCCTCCTTCTTGAACTCTCAGAAACTGTGCAGTTTACCATGTAACTGTGGTATACAGATCATCCAAAAAAGGTATATAGTGGCAATATTTTAGAGCCAGTTCACACCACATGCAGTCCAGTACGTTCCCCCCCCCCCCCCCCCCCCCCCTGCATTGAAAGTAGGTTATGTGGTTTTCAATGGCATAGTTCACACCAGTGCTTCCAGTTCCAGAAAAAAAAAGTAGAATATGCTGCATTTTTCCTGCATTGGACTGTACTGGAACACTATGAAACGCATCAAAAATGCACTGGAACAAACATGTACTTAAGGTTAAGAAAAAAAGAGGGAGAAAAAATGCACTGGACGGCTTTAACCACTTCAGCCCCGGACCATTTTGCTGGTCAAAGACCGGGCCACTTTTTGCGATTCGGCACTGCGTCGCTTTAACCAACAATTGCACGACTGTGCGACGTGGCTCCAAAAAAATTTACGTCTTTTTTCCCCACAAATAGAGCTTTCTTTTGTTGGTATTTGATCACCTCTGTGGTTTTTATTTTTTGCGCTATAAACAAAAATAAAGCGACAATTTTGAACAAAAAAATCAATATTTTTTACTTTTTGCTATAATAAATATCCCCAAAAAATATATAAAAAAACCACCTTTTTTCCTCAGTTTAGGCCGATACGTATTCTTCTACATATTTTTGGTAAAAAAAAATATCGCAATAAGCGTTTATTGATCGGTTTGCGCAAAAGTTATAGCGTCTACAAAATAGGGGATAGTTTTATGGCATTTTTATAAATATAATTTTTTACTAGTAATGGCGGCGATCAGCGGTTTTTTTATTTTTTATCGTGACTGCGACATTATGGTGGACACATCGGACACATTTTTGGGACCATTGTCATTTTTACAGCGATCAGTGCTATAAATATGCACTGATTACTGTGAAAATGACCCTGGCAATGAAGGGGTTAACCACTATGTGGCGCTGTAGGGGTTAAGTGTGCACTAGTGAGTGATTCTTACTGTAGGGGGGGGGGTTGAGTTGAGAGGTATCTTAATAAAGCGCGGTCTTACCCCGAAGGGTCCCGACGCGCATAGCAGAGTTTCTGGGAAAAGAAGACCCAGGAACCAGAAGCAGCACAGAGCGGCAGAAAGGGTGGAAGAGAGAGGCTACGCAGGGAAGGCTTGCGTGAAAAGCCAAGTCTTCAGTAACCTGCGGAAGACCGGAATAGTAGGGGCCTCCTGGAGCTCGACAGGGAGGCTATTCCACAAAACGGCACCCTGGTGGGAGAAGGCCCGACCACCACGCCGGATCTTTTTGGGCACCGAGATGTGGAGGAGATCTCTGCCGGTAGATCTGAGTGATCTAACAAAAGCTAGTTTATGAAAACGAGAGCAGAGATAGCTTGGGGCCAGGCCTCTCATTATCTTAAACATAATACATCCGGCCTTAAATAAGGTGCGATAGTGGACCGGCAGCCAGTGCAAGGCGCAGAGGACAGGTGAGATATGATCCCTCAGCGGGACATCCATGAGTAACCTAGCCGCAGCATTTTGAATAAGTTGAAGCTTCTGCACTAACATCTTTGGCAATCCCAGATAAAGAGAGTTGCAGTAGTCTAGGCAGCTACCTATCGTGGCGCAGATGACAGTTTTCCTGTCCTAGATATCCAAATATTTAAACAGCCCCCTCAGGAGTTTTAGCTGCCAGTGACCTGCACTGACGACCCTCTTTACCTGAGGAGCCAAAGTTAAACCTGAATCTAGGACAAATCCCAGATCACGGCCCTGAGGGGCCACCTCCGGAGCAGGACCAAATGAGGGAGGCCAAGGTGGGATATCTGGAGGGGTGGCCAGATCGCTGAAGATGAGGGGGGGCTGTCTGTGACAAGACAGTGATCACCGCTTCCGATTATAGGAAGCAGTGATCACTGTCATTGTCACTAGGCAGAGCGGGGAGATGCTTGTTTACATCACCATCTCCCCGTTCTTCCTCACCGCGAGACGATCGCGGGTATATCCGCGGCGATCGAGTCCGCGGGACTCACGGAGCTCGCGGCGGGCACGCGTGTCCACAATGCCTCTTCCTTAAAGGGGACGTATATTTACATCGTCCTGCCCAGGACAGCCATTCTGTCGATGTATAAGTGCGTGCGGCGGTCGGCAAGTGGTTAAAAAAGCACATGCAGAAACGCATCCGGAGTGCTTTTCTATGTTGTGAACTGGCCCTTAATGTAAAGAGATGATTTATAAGCTGTGGGCACTGTGGGGGGCGGATGAACTATTTTCATATTATTGGGTTTAGTAACACTAAGTGGCTGGAAACCTAATTTCTTCAGTAAGGATAGTGGAGGGTTAGGTAGGTTAGAGCTGAGCCATACTACTATGCATAGGTGGCCCCGGCTCCAAATCTAGCTGTCTGGTAGATCTGGTTGTAGTGTCTATTGATAGCACTTCAGTGGGTGGTTTGCTTAGACATGACATTGTTGTGGATTCATTATGAGTTCATTCCAAGTTCTCTTCTCTTTGCAGCATACACATGTCCCGAGGCTCATACCGATAATTACAAGTAACTGCACCTCCAAGTCCGTGGCTGTGCGAAGGTTGGTGACGTCTGATATCTCAGCTCTTTCTGGTTGTCATTCAGAGGAGAGAGAAGAGGACTGAACTCCCTCTCTGGTTGTCATTGATGTGTTGCCTCCCAGGAGGTCCATGTCCTCTCATAGGAACCCCATGCTCCTGCTGCTTCTATAATCGTCACTCTCCGGCTCTGTCTCTGTAGATTTGTTTGCTTATTATGTGTAGCTGTGGGCTGTACAGTTCTGTCAATGTGGACAAAGCCAGGCATTGTATTTTAAAGGCCACGTCCATCCAAAACTAGTATTTCAGTTATCCCAGTTCTTGGCAATTTAAAATGTTATTGTTCCTTCCGGAATATATAAATCCTTAGCGCCTATGGATATTGAAATTAATCTGTTAATATCGGCTGCAGAACAAGACTTGCTAAATGGCTGCACTAGATATTGGTCAGATGTAAATATGTGCTGGACAGACATGGAGTATTCAATATATCACAAAAGTCTCATAGAGATGGAATCAAATATATGTATACAATGTACCGACCCGAATATCAGCTGAGACACCTAATTTTACCACAAAAAACTGGGAGAACGTATTGACTCGAGTATAAGCCTAGGGTGTCAATCTGCATGCCTCACTTTACCTCACTGTGTCCATGTGCGTGCCTCACTGTGTCCATGTGCGTGCCTCACTGTGTCCATGTGCGTGCCTCACTGTGTCCATGTGCGTGCCTCACTGTGTCCCTGCCTCTCTGTGTCCCTGCCTCACTGTGTCCCTGCCTCACTGTGTCCCTGCCTCACTGTGTCCCTGCCTCACTGTGTCCCTGCCTCACTGTGTCCCTGCCTCACTGTGTCCCTGCCTCACTGTGTCCCTGCCTCACTGTGTCCCTGCCTCACTGTGTCCCTGCCTCACTGTGTCCCTGCCTCACTGTGTCCCTGCCTCACTGTGTCCCTGCCTCACTGTGTCCCTGCCTCACTGTGCCCCTGCCTCACTGTGCCCCTGCCTCACTGTGCCTACCTACCCCTACCTGATCTCCGACGCTGTGTGACTAGACTGACGTTTAACATGAGAGTCTATAGAAGGAATGCCCGGCTTTGAAAAATTGGTGCTCCCCGGCCGTAGGTCCCCTGGACAACAAACTTTGCACATTTGTAGATAAAGAGTGGGGCTACATGTGTGCCAAGCTTGGGGTCCAGGGGACCTACAATCGGTCAGTACCGGGTCCACAAATTCACAAGAGAAATTACCGTTTAACATGGGAGTCTATGGAAGGGGGTGCCTGGCTTTGAAAAATCGGTGCTCCCCGGCCGTAGGTCCCCCAGACAACAAACTTTGCACACTTGTAGAGGAAGAGTTGGGCTACATGTGTGCCAAGTTTGGGGTCCAGGGGACCTATGGCTGGCCGGGATCAGGCGCACAAAGGTGAAGATGGACACAGACTTGAGTAAAAGCCGAGGGGGGCATTTTCAGCACAAAAAAATGTGCTGAAAAACTCGGCTTATACTCGAGTATATACGGTATATAGATCAGAAAAGGCTCATTAAGATAATAAAGTGCTCGTGCTCAATAGACGTCTCCTATGAAGTTGTGTTCAGACTGGGTGCCCCGCATAGGTGGTCAACACCCAGGGGTTGAGTGTACATCTATCGCTAGTATGGTCTCTTAGGCATGTGGGGATACCCCGATAGAAATCCTTTAGGATGGCGTCTTTATGATGGCATATACCTCATAGGAATGACAAAAATGGGAAAATCCTCCATTACACAATGCCGTTTAAAAATAATTTATTTAATCCATATTAAAAAATAGTTACACTTGCTATTGAAAGTGCCTGATAGTCCTGACACCCGGCGTATATAGCAGGTTATTTATATGGGTAACCGGCCCTTAGGTGGAATGCCGCTGTACTCGGCGTCTTGGTGCTCAATTCCCGGGTGTTGTTTGACTACTTCCTGATGATGGCTTTGTGGTTAGCCGAAACGTCAAGGTAATACTGCGTCATCGCGATACTTCCGCCCAAACAAACAGGGAATCGAGCACCGAGTGCAGCGCCATTCCACCTAAGGGCCGGTTACCCATATAAATCGCCTGCTATACACACCGGGTGCCAGGACTATCAGGCACTTTCAAATGTAAGTGTAACTACTTTTTAATGTGGATCAAATAAAAAAAATTTAAACGGCATTGCGCAATGAGGATTTTCAAGCTTTTGTCATTCCTATCCATCCTTATGAGGTATATCCCATCATAAAGACGCCATCCTAAAGGATTTCTATCGGGGTATCCCCACATGCCTAAGAGACCATACTAGTGATAGATGTACACTCACCCCTGGGTGTTGACCACCTATGCGGGGCACCCAGTCTGAGCACAACTTCATAGGAGACGTCTATTGAGCACAAGCACTTTATTATCTTAATGAGACTTTTCTGATCTATATACATATATTTGTTTCCATCTCTATGAGACTTTTGTGATATATTGAATACTCCATGTCCGTCCAGCATATATTTACATCTGACCAATATCTAGCGCAGCAATTTTCTGAATATTGTTATTTCCGGGACTGGGGTGGTGAAGTCTTCCTGTCCGAATTCCAAGTTCTGCCACATGTCTGTGCCCAGTATAAAGCCAAAAGATGACGTCTCCCCAACCCCATCACCCACCCAAATGCTTTCTTTTCTATTTCAGAATAGAGAGATAAATGTGCACTCCAGCTTTAAAAGTAAAAACCTTCAATATGGTCTTGTAGGAGGGGACAGACACAAACCACTGCAAGGAATCCCACCTCTGTGGGAGGGGCAGCGACACAAATTATGGCAGGGAAATCCCACCATTGTGGGATGGGCAGCGACACAAATTATGGCAGGGAAATCCCACCCTTGTGGGAGGGGCAGCGACACAAATTATGGCAGGGGACCACCACCATTGTGGGAGGGGCAGAGACATTATGGAAGGGAAACGCCACCATTGTGGGAGGGGCAGAGACACAAATTACAGCAGGGAACCACCACCATTGTGGGAGGGGCAGAGACATTATGGAAGGGAAACGCCACCATTGTGGGAGGGGCAGAGACACAAATTACAGCAGGGAACCACCACCATTGTGGGAGGGGCAGAGACATGGCAGGGAAACACCACCATTGTGGGAGGGGCAGAGACACAAATTACAGCAGGGAAATGCCACCATTGTGGGAGGGGCAGAGACATTATGGCAGGGAACCACCACCATTGTGGGAGGGGCATAGACATTACGGCAGGGAACCACCACCATTGTGGGAGGGGCATAGCCTTTACGGCAGGGAAATCTCACCATTGTGGGAGGGGCAGAGACAAACTAGTGTGGGGAAATCTCACCATCCTGCGAGGAAATCCATATGGAAACTGCGTTTGTACAAACCACCTAGTTATTGCCCTTTAATTTATTTTCCTGATACAGAGGAAGCCCTATAAGTGAGGCAGCTCCATCTGATTAATAAGACAAGGTCATTTGCATTTAGTATTTGATTCCAGGATGAAATTAGACACATTTGAGTTTTGTTTTTGAAAATAAAAAAATCTGACTAATGAATTTAAAGGGGCGATCATCCTGTATAAGCTGGTGGAAGCCTGTATACCGGGTCTGGAGTATGGTTGTGACCAGTGTGTTCTGTCACACTTTATAGGGTGATCGGCCTGGTCATGGACACACCCATTCTGCTCATCTATCTGCATGGCAACCTCCAGGATACATCCTCTGGGTCAATGCTGATGGCAAACTACACTGTATTGCCCCTTGTTAGAGATGGTGTATGACAGGAGCATGCACAGGCCGGTTCCGGCATTAGCTGCACACACATACTGCAGAACCTGGGATATCTGACTGTAAAGGGTCGCATGGTCGTTTAGTGATATTTGCACCACAAACAGTTCTTTTCTCT
Organism: Rana muscosa; assembly: GCA_029206835.1. Taxonomy (NCBI): domain Eukaryota; kingdom Metazoa; phylum Chordata; class Amphibia; order Anura; family Ranidae; genus Rana; species Rana muscosa. The sequence goes on along the minus strand of CM055127.1, from coordinate 488,592,843 downwards.
GCCTGGATCATATATTAGTTCTAATTGGGGGCCCAACATGGCGGAGAGTTTACTTCATATGTGTTCAAATAGCTGAACATTCTGTAAAATACACACATCTCTAAATATTCCTAAACCAGAGGTCCCAGAAGCTAATATTTACTGTATATTTCTGTTGCACTAGAGTTTTGCATTTCGTTTTTGAGTTGTGAATTCAAGAGTCTGTGTTGCCGATATCCTGGTTTGAATGTCAAACGATCTGTGTTATATCTTTGCAGGCGCTGCTATGAGTTCTTGGAACTTCTTCTACAAGAATGGCAGACACATTCACTTGAAAGGTGAGTGTGTGACAAAGTGTGGATACATGAGATGCTTTCAGCTTCCATTGTGTGCCATTCTCGGCTTCTGGGGTGTCCCTGTGTCTTTAACTACTTACAGACTGGAAGGATTTACCCCCTTATGACCAGGACATTTTAAGCGATACGGCACTGCGTCGCTTTAACTGACAATTGCGCGGTCGTGCGACGTTGTACCCAAACAAAATTGACGTCTTTTTTTTTGCCACGAATAGAGCTTTCTTTTGGTGGTGTTTTATCATCTCTGCAGTTTTTATTTTTTGGCATATAAACAAAAAAATTTATACATTTTGAAAAAAAACACTATTTTTTACTTTTTGCTATAATAAATATCCCCCCAAAAAAGTACAAAAACAGATTTATTCATCAGTTTAGGCCAATATGTTGTATTCTACATATTCTTGGTCATTTTTTTGCAATAAGCCTATATTGTTTTTGGTTTGGGCAAAAGTTATAGAGTCTACAAAATCGGCAATAGATTTAGGCCCTTTTCACACTTGTACGACTTGTCCCAAGATTTGGGACTGCAAAGGTGTTGATGGCGGGCGGGTGAGCGGTGTTGATGGCGGGTCGGGTGAGCAGTGTTGATGGCGTGGCGGGGGAGCGGTGTTGATGGCGTGGCGGGGGAGCGGTGTTGATGGCGTGGCGGGGGAGCGGTGTTGATGGCGTGGCGGGGGAGCGGTGTTGATGGCGTGGCGGGGGAGCGGTGTTGATGGCGTGGCGGGGGAGCGGTGTTGATGGCGGGCGGGTGGAGCGGCGATGATGGCGGGCGGGTGAGTAGGGATGATGACGGGTGGGTGATGATGGAGGGGTAAGCAGTGATGATGGCTCTCTCCTGAATGGCTAACTGACTTTAATTGACAGCAGTGGGAGCCAATGGCGCTGCTGCTGTGTCTTCGCCAATGAGGAGGGAGAGTCCCGCATGGCCGAGGGACTCGTGGAAATCGCTGGATAGAGAGGTGGCTCAGGTAAGTAGGAGGGGGGCTGCTGCACGCAGAAGGTTTTCTATCTTAATGCATAGAATGCATTTAGGTAAAAAAACCTTCTGACTTTACAACCCCTTTAAGAAATACAACTAAACAATAAACTTGCTGAACTGATGAAGTTCCTAGATGGCTTGAACCCCTTTTCACTTATCCACGTGTACTGTATAATATTAGAGAATGCCGTATGTATATGACGCCCCACAATATGCGAGAGTCTGAGGACAAGGTTCTGCAAAGCTGCAGGAGAGACGGCCATCATACGGCTCGCTTTGTCCACCTTGTGCGTTACTATCGCAACCAGCGAATAGCGGCTGAGGAATGCGGTCTGAGCCTCGTCTCGTTTCTCCTCATTTAAATGGGTGAATTAATAGCAAGGAGACGGCGGTTGATTGGCAGGCGGGATTGTCTCTGTAGACGGACAGAAGCCGCGTTTGCTGAGATTTCCGCTCATTCTCCTCCAGCGGCTGTAAACTGAATAACGCTGATTTCTCGCTCTTCCAGGCACATATCAGTTTTAGCGGAAACCATTAAGAAAGGAATCCATGACGCAGATTCAGAAGCGAGGATCGTTGCACGGAAGTAAGTGGCACTTTCATTTCTCTCGGAGATGATGCTTCTATTGATGGCGTGATTGGTGGGAAAATGTGAGCCGATTATATGTAGGGAATATGCTGCTGTTTTCAGGAACAGATTATATCGGCTTTATTAAACTTTCTACAGGAAAGACTGGAAGGTTTAATACTATGACTGTAATATTGTAATGAGTATTTAGGCAATTTAGGAAAAAAATTACTTTTTTCTTCTAATCAATAGTAAAACAAATTCTTTGTTCAGTTATGATACTTTTATTTAAAAAAAAAAAATCTTTCTTTTTGTTTTTTTGCATTTTACAAATACAAAGACAAACCTGTTATACAGATTTAACAATTAGGGACTCTTTCACACACACACCGGAGCAAATCCTTACCAAGGGTGATGGTTGGGTCTCTGATGGACCAGTAAGGGAAGTCGGGTACAACAGATTCTGCCAGGGACCCCAGATTTCCATACATTTTGCAGGACATGCTCTAGCCCAGGACCAGGCCTTTTCTGTCACTTTTTGTTTACATATAAAAACAGTATTTTTTGCTAGAAAATCACTTGAAACCCCCAAACATTTTTCAAATGCAATTTTTTGGGGGGAAAAATACACTTTAATGAATAAGAATGCAAAAAACACATTTATATAACCCTGTTTTTTGGTAAAATATAAAAGATGATGTTGCGCCAATTAAATGGGTACCTAACATGTCACCTTTTTAATATATTATATGCTTTTATAGCCACTCCAGGATTTATTCAGCATTACCTATTTATACTGAGCACTTTTATCTCATTTTGCACATTATATGGATTTATTTATCACCATTTTAATATGTCAAGTATGTGATACCGCGTAACGTCACTCCCGTACATGCGCGCGAGAGCCGCCATTCACGGAACAGGCTGGGGAAGAAACGGCACTTAGTTTAGTTTCTTCCCCGCGAATGCGCCGTGGGGATTTGAGGCGGTCTACAAGTGAAATATCTCCTAAACGGCGCACGTTTAGGAGATATTTCCACTACCTATAGGCAAGAGCCTTATTCTAGGCTTACCTATAGGTAGTAGTAGTCATTCAGGGTTTACAAGCACTTTAATAGAGAAACATTTCTATGGTCAATATCCAACAGGTACATACAAATAGAAGTACCGTATATACTCGAGTATAAGCCGAGATTTTCAGCCCTTTTTTTTGGGCTGAAAGTCCCCCCCCCCCCCCTCCCCTCGGCTTATACTCGAGTAAGCAAACTTTTTACATTGGAAATAGTACCTGAAAAAAAGTTGCGGCTGTGGCGTCCATCGTTCAAATCCCGCGGTCTCTTCCTGGTCCCTTCTGTGATAGGCGATTCTCATCAGACACTCTCCGCCTATCACGAACGTTCTCTCATCCTTATTTTCCCAGCAGACGTCTGTGATTGGCGGAACACCCAACACAATTTTTATTGATCTTTTTCTTTAAAAATAAAATAATAATTAGATTTGTTTACTTCCAACCTGGACCAGAAGTCAGATCATGGCGTCGCTACGGTCCTCCAATGCCATAGAGGTGATCAAATCTGATCTACTCTATGATCGCCTCTGTGACCAGCCAGCTGCACCATCGTATCGTTTCTCGGTCGAACCGGTGGAAACGGTAAGCCCGAGAAACACCAACAAGAGGGGGGCGTCCCCTCCTGCCGCTGAAAGTGTTCTCATGAGTCCATCGGTATGCTTTCAAGAGGAAGCCAGCCACCAGTAGAAAAAAAACAATAGCTGATAGCCACATAGTTACATAGTTAGTCAGGTTGAAAAAAGACCATTCAGTTCAACCATAAAAAAAAAAAAATATCATACAATCCCATATACCTAATTCTATACCCACAGTTGATCCAGAGGAAGGCGAAAAACCCCAGCAGAGAATGACCAATTTGCTACAGCAGGGGAAAAAAATTCCTTCCTGATCCCCCGAGAGGCAATCGGATTTTCCCCGGATCAACTTTACCTATAAATGTCAGTACCCAGTTATATTATGTACATTTAGGAAAAAATCCAGGCCTTTCTTATAGCTATCTACTGAGCTGGCCAGAACCACCTCTGCAGGGAGTCTATTCCACATTTTCACAGCTCTTAGGCCCTTTTCACACGTACAGACCGTACGTCCGCTTTTTCATCCATCCGTTTACGGATAAAAAAGGGACATACATTGGTCCCTATGAAATCGCAGGTGTCAGCGGATGAACACCTGATCACATCTGCTGACACCCGGTCCGTGTTAATCCGATCCCCCCCATAGGGGAGAGCGGAGATCTGACAGGACAGTCCCTGCACAGTGTGCGGGGACCGCCCTGTTATCCGCCGGCTCAGCGGGGATCAACGGAGCGATCCCCGCTGAGCAAGCAGAGGTTCACGGGGCGGATCATTACTGATCCGTCCTGTGTGAAAGGGGCCTAACTGTAAAGTTACCTTTCCGTATTTGGAGGTGAAATCTCTTGTCCTCTAGACGTAAATGATGCCAGGCAGTGTCAATCACAGCCAATGAGGAGAGAACGGGGGCGGGGCCAAGCCATGGTTCTGTGTGTCTTATGGACGCATTGAGCAACAGCTTGAGAGCGAGCAAGCAGCTGTGTGCCCAGGGCAAGTGGCTTTCTCTGTGGTAGCACTGCTCATAGGGGAGCCAGGAGCCCCGGCAGGTGACCCCAAAAAGAAGAGGGTAGGAGCTGCTCTGTGCAAACCTACTGCACAGACCAGATAACTATAATATGTTTGTTCATTTGAAAAAATGAAGGTTTGATATCACTTTAAAGTCGATGATTTTTGGACCGTCACATGAAATAATGTCTGCAGTAGGCCAGTGTTAATTTAGTCGACTAAAACGACGAAAACATTTTAGTCGACTAAATTAATACTATTTTAGTCAAGAGACTAAGACTAAAACTAAACTGAAATTTTACTTCAAAACTAACACTGGTCTATGTCTTTTGGGTCTGGTGGTCCCCTCCAGAGCTCTCAGGACGTTACTGAACGTTTTATTTTCTTTATGGGAGAAAGGCCATTTTGTTCAAGTGGAGATCGCCTGCCCCCCCCCCCCCCCCGGGTTATTGCCTTCTGGAGGGGGCTTGTGAATTCCATGCTGCCCTACTACAAGGCAACGTATCTCTCCAGGGGGTGTGGGAAAAAGTTTGGCAAGCTTGGTTCAATTCTGACACTACTGTTGGCTAGACAGGATGGTTGCCTTGCCTGTTATGTGTAATCCGGACCCCTAGGCCTGATATGGAGGGTTCACTGATGTTGCCCTGATATACTGAGGGGTGGTATTTGTGCCCACTGGTCAGTCCTCTGGTAATGGTAATATTCTGCTGATGATGGGAGTGTATTGTCATGTTTTTACTGTTTATTTTGTAAGTCGTGAGTGAAGACCCGGGGTCGGTGGAACTGTGTATCCCCCTATTATTAGGTACTTGTCTCCTGAGAAATGTGGTAAACTGAGTTTTGGGGGGTGAGGGGGTGGAAGGGTGGGGGTAGTTGGTAGTGGGGGTGTTTCTTCTTAGTAATTACACGTAGTCAGCTACCTATGTTAGGTAGAATGTGCTATATGTGTTTTGTTGGCCATGTTGGTCATAGTGGAGCCTGGCGGCTTGCCAAGGCCACCCTTTTCAATGTTTGTATGTTCTATATAAAATGCTTTAATAAACATAATTTTTCAAAAAAAATTATATTTAATTACACCCATTCGATTTCAGACGACTAAAATTTGTTTTAGTCGACTAAAATGTACTGGAGGTTTTAGTCGACTAAAACGTAGGACATTTTGGTCGACTAAAATATACTGGAGATTTAGTCGACTAAATACGACCAAAACTAAAACAATTGCAGAAGACTAAAATGGAACTAAAACTAAAATGCCCTTTTTAGTCTGAAGACTAAAGCCCCGTACACACGGTGGGGTAAAGCCCCGTACACACGGTCGGGCTTTTGGCCAACAAACTTCATTTTGAGCAAGTTGGACCAACAATCCGACCGTTTGTACGCTCCATCGGACAAACTTTTTTTTGCTTTTTTTCTTGTTTTCACCGGACAAAAGTTGGGTCTGCAAACGGACAAACTTTTGTCCAACAAAAGTCCGATGGAGCAAAGTCCGACCGTGTGTACAGAAAACCATCGGACTTTTGTCCGATGGACAAAACAACTAATGTTAAAATCAACCAACAATAGCAGAAGTTGAGCAAAGGGTGGCGGTAAAGAGCAGAAAAGATCAGAAAAACCACGTGATGTTGCAAAAAGTTTTGGGAAAGTTTGCAGAAAAGTCCTGTGGTGTGTATGCTATGGGTGTTCCCGACCAACTCCGTTCGGACAAAAAAACACGGAAAAGTCCGATGGAAGTCCGACCGTGTGTGCAAGGCTTAAGACTAAAACTAAATCGAAATTTTCTGCCAAAATTAACACTGCAGTAGGCCAAGGACCCCTCGGCCAGAAGCCAATCAAATGTGAGCAAAACCACAATATATGTATGATATCCCCACGCTGACTAAAACTCAGAAAACCTCTGTCACTGCTGCCAGGATAAGCGCGGGCAAGCCTAGCCGAGACCCAGTTATAGCGCAGGAGCACTGTGTATAAGCGGCCTCCAGGGTGGAAGTGTTGAATGAGCATTTTGTTATTGTTGTCTACTTCCTCCACCTCAATTCTAGATCCAAGATCTCGCTCCCAATGTTTCACATTGGAAAGGGTCGATTAAAGATGACCTACCTTGGAGAGAGGCGTAATTCCAAAGAAGTCAACTGTTGCAAGTTTGGACAATTATAGACCAATAGCACTGACCTCAGTACTAATGAAGTGCTTTGAGAGGTTGGTCTTGAAATATATCAAAACTAGACTACCGGGTAGTTTAGATCCTTATCAGTTTGCGTATAGGGCAAATAGAGGGAAAATAGAAGCACAGAAGATGCGATCGCTTTAGCGCTGCACGGGGCACTTGGACATCTGGAGCATTCAGGAAACTACATAAGGATGTTGTTTATAGATTACAGCTCTGCCTTTAATACCATCATTCCAGATCGGTTGTTTGAAAAAAATGCAAAAATTGGATCTGCCGCCCTTTATTTGTTTTTGGATAAGTTTGTTTCTTCCAAGCGAGAAATAAGTACTGGAGCACCACAGGGTTGTGTCTTAAGTCCCTTTCTCTATGCACTGTACACATATGACTGCACCCCCTATTATGAGACCAATAGTATAGTTAAGTTTGCTGATGACACTACCGTAATCGGTTGTATCACTGGAGACGACGAGGAGCAATACAGGAGAGAGGTTGATAGGATAGTGGAATGGTGTACAGCAAATAACCTGATCCTAAACACAGGGAAAACAAAGGAACTGATTGTAGATTTCAGAAGGAACAGACCTGAACCAGCACCGCTCTTTATTAAAGGCCTGTGCGTGGAGCAGGTCTCTACCTTTAAGTTTTTGGGAACATGCATTTCTGAAAACTTATCGTGGACAATCAACATTGAAGCCATTATTAAGAAATCGCAACAGTGTTTATATTTTTTGCGACTCCTTAGGAAGAATGGCTTGGGAAGGAAGGTACTAGAGACCTTCTATCGCTCTGCCATTGAGAGTATATTAACGTATTGTATTCTAGTGTGGTACCCTAGTTGTACGCAGGCAGATAAAAATGCTCTAAAGAGAGTGGTTCGAACAGCGCAGAAAATTGTAGGGTGTGAACTTGTTTCTCTAGATGAAATATATGAGACTCATTGCCTTTGTAGATCAGGAAAAATAGTGAGAGACCCGACTCATCCTGGTTGTCATTTATTTGAATTATTGCCCTCTGGGAGACATTTTAGGGTGATTTAAAACGAGGACAAAAAGATTTAAAGAGAGCTTCTTTCCCAGGGCTGTTAAGGCTATCAATGCAGGAATGAAATGAAAGGAGGTCACAAAGTCTTATTGTCTTGTTTAGTTTTGAATATGAGGACACTTTTTATACTTTTATAATATGGGGACACTTTTATATATAAATCCTGTGTGGTAAATGCATGGTTGATAATTGTGATGTATGAATGTGTGGAGTAAAAATGTAATTTCATTGTGAATTTGTTTTTACAATGACAATAAATCAAATCAAATCAAATTTTGTAGACGTTTTTATCTTTTATATGATTTTGGTGAAGTTTCGTTAATAGTTGAGGAAGTCCCTGTGAATGCGATCATATCTCACCGTGTTCTGTTCCTCTCAGGTGTTATTGGGGATTCCACAGTCATTTCAGCAGGGAAGCGGAGCATTTGTTCAACGGTCTGGAGTCGTCCTATCAGAAGGCCCTGCAGTCACATCTCAAGAGTTCGGATAGCATCGTCTCCCTCCCCCAATCTGACCGCTCCTCCTCCAGCTCACAGGAGAGCTTAAAGTAAGTGTAGTGCCTCCGACTTACATTGGGGACCGTGGTGTTGGGGAGGGAATGTTTTTAAGAATAGTAAGGCCTTCTTCACTCTGGCATCTGACGGAGTCAAGGCTCCAACACCCTTCCTTAACCGCAGGTAACCGCTTGGTTGTATGGATACATGCAAACGGCAACTTCTGCTGTCAGCCTGTCAATACTTGTACAGGCTGAGTGACCACTATTCACATGCACCTGTCATTCTAACTGCAGCAATCTGAGGTGTGTATGGCTAGGAGCCTCTGTAAGGGAGGCATTTATAATTGGCCTGATCTTCCACTTTAACTAGTTCCTGCCTTGCCTATAGCAAAAAAAAACGGTCGGGCAGGACTGACTGTGATCCGGGTGGATGTCGATCCGGGTGCCGCGGGATCTGTCACCGGCTGTGTCTGATGACTGATCAGTGTATTAACTCACTGCCAGTACCATGTAATCACATGACCATTGTGAACAATGGATGGCATCCTTTAATGCATCCATTGTGTTGATAGCTGTGATTGGTCACAGTGATCACATAGTACAGACAGAGCTAATCACAGCCCATCTGTACCATATGATTAGCTCTGGCTAATCAAAACAAACTAAAACGATTTTGTTCATTAAAATGCTTGCTAATAGCAATGAAATTTAAGCCCCGTACACACGATCCGAATATCGTACGAAAAATGTCGTCCGAGGAAGAATCGTACGATAATCGGATCGTTAGTACAGAGCTTCGAGAGACGATCATGACAGTTCATCCGATATTATTTAATCGGACGTGCACGAAAATTTTCCTCGTACGATAACAAATCGTACGATTTTCGTTTAGTCAGTACAGTTGTCGTCCGAAAATACAATACAAATACATTACAACACATGTGTAAAAAGATACTAAAATGATAATCTGGCCCTCCTTTCTAGTATCACTCTGCGCTTGTGGATGTTATGTCATAAGGATATAAACAATAGTAAAATGTATAAAATAGATATAAATATATATAAATATATAAATATGTGAACCTAAGAGCATATAAATATAAAACATATATATAAAAGAACAGCAGCTGCTAAAAAATCAAGCGTACATATAAAACAGTATCATATAAAACTAATAAAAAGTTCAGAATAAAACTGCAGCAGCGCTACGAACAAAGTTCAATTGTGCGTCTTCTATGATAATCGCTTATATAGGTGATGAGGTAGTAAATGGTGAATCTAGTTGTAATATATCCAATTCATAATCTTAGTGCTCCTTTCACCAGTAGTGTATAACACCGCGTGGGGGGATTTTTGAAAGTCCCCTTTAGGGGGCGCACTCACCAGATGTAAGATAAATAAAAGCCTAGATCAACATTCCTCCTTCAGCAATAATATAATTGGAAATTATCCTTCTCCGCCATAGACAGATGTCAAATCAGGTATGGGTATAGAAAAGATATCCTCCTCAATCTATCCTGTCTTCTTATCCTCAGTGATAGAAAAAAGGTGCCACTGGCATATATGTGGAAAAAATACAAACTACATAGGGTAGTACTGTTTGACCATTTAATAAATTTAATCCCCAGGTAATCCCTTAGTTACATATATGCGTACCACAAAGTAAAATAATACAGGCGAAAAGATAAAATGAGCGCTACAGCGCCGGACACTTGCCCCTGATGAGCGCCACGGTGTATTTCCCTCGGCACTTCCTTGTTCGGCAGGTCCTGGAGCGCATGAACGTCACTTCCGGTTTGCTGGGTTGGTTGGCCACGCCCTGACGTTTCGTCACTTCCTGACTTCCTCTGAGGGCGTGACCAACCGTCACAGCAACCGGAATTTATGCTAGGTCAGAACCCGCCCTCTGGTTAAACGTCAGAGCACGCTCTGCGTGCCTGCGACGTCGCGCATGCGCGCTGAGCGAGTCGACGTCCATACCCTACTGTGGGCGGAAATTCTGTCAGGTGCAGCTCGATCTGCCCCACTCTGATAGGCGTTTGTACTCGGGCTGCATCCTGATTGGCTACTCTGTCTAAACATGTCGGGAGCGGTGTCGAGCCGACATGTATACAGAGGGGACTTCAATTACTGATTATAAGGATTGATGTCAGACACACCACCTCATACCGTTATACAGTCGTTCCTTCTGCTGACACTTGTGCCCTGAAGCGATAAGGGCATGTTTTGGTAACAATGTTACCCCCGGTAGTCAGAATTTTTTTATTCTATTTATATTATAATGCCGGGTTTAATGCTAAATAATGTGTGCACACACTCTACTGATCATAATGAGGAAACGCTGTGATGGCTGTAAACCTTGACATCATAATCAGCAGTGTTTTGTTTTCCCAATCCACAGAACATGCATCCATCAATAAATATATGAATAATTCAATATATATGGCATAAAAATATATATAAAAAATAATAAAATTGACAAGAATAACACACCGAAATTATGGCTAAAAAATCTATATAAAAAAATATATATAAAAAAATAGATAATAAAATGACAAGAATAACACACCGAAATATTCAAATAAATACCAAGTAAACTCTGCTGTGTATAACTAATAAAAGTACTCATAAAGTTACTAAAATCACTAAAATCGAGGGTGGAGGCCCTATGTGTATATTCGTAGCGTTCTAGTAATAAGTCGTGCTAATACTAATAGTTATTCAGCTTAATGTCTACGAATCACTAATAAAACAATTAATGTCTAATTCAATGTTCAAACCTTTGGGCGCTAAAACTTCGGTTAAAAAAATCCATTTTGTCTCTTTTTTAGAAAGTTCGCGCACCTTATGAGAACCCCTCCAGTTTGATTCCAAACTTTCAATCCCCCAAAATTCCAGGCCTGAGGGGTCCTGGTTGTGCTTAAGTTTGAAATGCAGTGACACATTGTGGTCCTTATAACCTATCTTTATGTTGTTCACATGCTCAGCTATTCGGATGCGTAAAAGTCTTTTGGTGCGCCCTATATATAAAAGCCCGCACGGACATTTTAGAGCATAGACCACGAAGCTGCTGTTGCACGTAATAAACTGCTCGATGTCAAATTGTCTCTGATTGGAAGGAGAGATGAAGTTTTCCAGCCCCCAGAGCATGTAAGGAAGTGTCGCGCCCCATTAGGGGGCTGGAAAACTTCATCTCTCCTTCCAATCAGAGACAATTTGACATCGAGCAGTTTATTACGTGCAACAGCAGCTTCGTGGTCTATGCTCTAAAATGTCCGTGCGGGCTTTTATATATAGGGCGCACCAAAAGACTTTTACGCATCCGAATAGCTGAGCATGTGAACAACATAAAGATAGGTTATAAGGACCACAATGTGTCACTGCATTTCAAACTTAAGCACAACCAGGACCCCTCAGGCCTGGAATTTTGGGGGATTGAAAGTTTGGAATCAAACTGGAGGGGTTCTCATAAGGTGCGCGAACTTTCTAAAAAAGAGACAAAATGGATTTTTTTAACCGAAGTTTTAGCGCCCAAAGGTTTGAACATTGAATTAGACATTAATTGTTTTATTAGTGATTCGTAGACATTAAGCTGAATAACTATTAGTATTAGCACGACTTATTACTAGAACGCTACGAATATACACATAGGGCCTCCACCCTCGATTTTAGTGATTTTAGTAACTTTATGAGTACTTTTATTAGTTATACACAGCAGAGTTTACTTGGTATTTATTTGAATATTTCGGTGTGTTATTCTTGTCATTTTATTATCTATTTTTTTATATATATTTTTTTATATAGATTTTTTAGCCATAATTTCGGTGTGTTATTCTTGTCAATTTTATTATTTTTTATATATATTTTTATGCCATATATATTGAATTATTCATATATTTATTGATGGATGCATGTTCTGTGGATTGGGAAAACAAAACACTGCTGATTATGATGTCAAGGTTTACAGCCATCACAGCGTTTCCTCATTATGATCAGTAGAGTGTGTGCACACATTATTTAGCATTAAACCCGGCATTATAATATAAATAGAATAAAAAAATTCTGACTACCGGGGGTAACATTGTTACCAAAACATGCCCTTATCGCTTCAGGGCACAAGTGTCAGCAGAAGGAACGACTGTATAACGGTATGAGGTGGTGTGTCTGACATCAATCCTTATAATCAGTAATTGAAGTCCCCTCTGTATACATGTCGGCTCGACACCGCTCCCGACATGTTTAGACAGAGTAGCCAATCAGGATGCAGCCCGAGTACAAACGCCTATCAGAGTGGGGCAGATCGAGCTGCACCTGACAGAATTTCCGCCCACAGTAGGGTATGGACGTCGACTCGCTCAGCGCGCATGCGCGACGTCGCAGGCACGCAGAGCGTGCTCTGACGTTTAACCAGAGGGCGGGTTCTGACCTAGCATAAATTCCGGTTGCTGTGACGGTTGGTCACGCCCTCAGAGGAAGTCAGGAAGTGACGAAACGTCAGGGCGTGGCCAACCAACCCAGCAAACCGGAAGTGACGTTCATGCGCTCCAGGACCTGCCGAACAAGGAAGTGCCGAGGGAAATACACCGTGGCGCTCATCAGGGGCAAGTGTCCGGCGCTGTAGCGCTCATTTTATCTTTTCGCCTGTATTATTTTACTTTGTGGTACGCATATATGTAACTAAGGGATTACCTGGGGATTAAATTTATTAAATGGTCAAACAGTACTACCCTATGTAGTTTGTATTTTTTCCACATATATGCCAGTGGCACCTTTTTTCTATCACTGAGGATAAGAAGACAGGATAGATTGAGGAGGATATCTTTTCTATACCCATACCTGATTTGACATCTGTCTATGGCGGAGAAGGATAATTTCCAATTATATTATTGCTGAAGGAGGAATGTTGATCTAGGCTTTTATTTATCTTACATCTGGTGAGTGCGCCCCCTAAAGGGGACTTTCAAAAATCCCCCCACGCGGTGTTATACACTACTGGTGAAAGGAGCACTAAGATTATGAATTGGATATATTACAACTAGATTCACCATTTACTACCTCATCACCTATATAAGCGATTATCATAGAAGACGCACAATTGAACTTTGTTCGTAGCGCTGCTGCAGTTTTATTCTGAACTTTTTATTAGTTTTATATGATACATTACAACACATGACATCACTTCCGATTTTTTTTTTTTTTTCTGTCGTACGAGAATTTTCGTGACTTTAATAACCTATTTAATTTTACTTGCGACTATTAAGCGAAAAAAGTCGTACGATATTCGGATCGTGTGTACGGGGCATTACTGCTATAAGCAATCATAATGTGTTAAAAAAAGGCAAAAAAAAAGTCCCGATCACTTCCCCACAGTAGTACAATGTTACTATGGTCACAGTGTGTTCTTCTTTTTTTAAATATTGAAAAACTGACACCAGTCATTGTCCCTGATCACCACCAAATGACAACACGGCACTGGTGACAGTATGTACAAAATAAATAAAAAAAAATGGCAAATTGTTTTTCATTTCTTAATTTTCCAAAAAATTATGACATAAAGCTTCAAAAAACTTGCCATGCCCCTTTCCAAAAAGGGGTCATTTGTATTGTCCTGATATTTTTAGGGCCTCAAGAAATGAGATTGGTCATCAGTACATCAGGATTGATCAATTTTCAGATATATATCCCATAGTTTGTGGACTCTATAACTTTCCTACAGACTAAATAATATTCTCTCATTTGGGTTCTTTTCACTGAAGAAATGTAGCAGAATACATTTTGGCCTAAATGTATGAACGATTATTTGCAAAGTTTTTAAAAAGGTTGTAATGTTTTTTTGTGTTTTTTTTTTTTCACCTTAATGCATCCTATGTATTAAAGCGGAGCTCCGCCGATTTTTTTTTAAATTAAAAGCCAGCAGCTACAGCAGCTTGCTGACTTGTAATATTAGGACACTTACCTGTCCTGGAGTCCAGCAACGTCCGCAGCAGAGGATGAGCAATCGCTCGTCACTTTGCTGCCCCCACCGCCATCCTCGGTGAGGGAACCAGGATGTGAAGCCTTGCGGCTTCACTGCCCGGTTCCCTACGGCGCATTCGCGAGTCGCGCTGCGCCGTTCTGACTGGTCCCTGTGTGTTCTGGGAGCCGAGTGTCTCCCAGAACACAACGGGTATTCTGCAGGAAGTGACGTACTTCCCGCAGAGAGGACTCCCGGAAGTGGGTGCAAATACCTGTCTTAGACAGGTATCTGCACCCCCCTCCCCCCTGAAAGGTGTCAATTGTGACACCGGAGGGGGGGAGGGTTCCGATGAGCGGAAGTTCCACTTTGAGGTGGAGCTTCGCTTTAAGGTGAAGAAAAACAAGTTGCAATGACGGCCCCCCCGTTTTACTTAACCTGAGCCCGTTCACCTGCTGTGCTCGCCCCCGACGTCCTCTTCTCCACTCAGTTTGGCCGTTGATTGGGTGGATTGATAGCAGCGCAGCCTTTGGCTCGCGCTGCTGTCAATCACATCCAATGGTGCGCCGGGGGGGGGGGGGGCGATTGATACAGTCTGCGGCTATAGCGGCCGGCTGTATCACGGGAGCATGCCCGCAAGAACTAACCCCCATGGGAGAGAGCTTCCATGAAGGGGTTCGTTTTTGCGGGGAGGAGCCGAGAAAGCCCCCGAGGGACCCCCAGAAGACGTGCAAAACGAGCTGCACAGTGGAGGCAAGTATAAGACCACTTTCACACTGAGGCGCTTTTCAAGCGCTTTCACGCTAAAAACAGCGCCTAAAAAGCTCACGAAAACGTATTTTAATTAAAATCAATGAATGCTTTTTACTCTGGGGCAGTGTGCTGGCAGGGCTGTGAAAAACTCCCCTCTCCACTGAAATGAATGGAAAGCTCTTCAAAAGCGCTCAGTGTTTTTACTGGCAGTTTAGAAGCGCCTCAGTGTGAAAGTGGCCTTAACATGTTTGTTGTTTTTTTTTTTTTTTAAACGGCAACCTTTATTGTCCCGAAACTGACGTTTTTTTTTTTAAATGTCCGGTCATTTTTGTTTAGTAAAAAAAAAAAAAACCCCAGTGGGGATTAAATAGCACCAAAAGAAAGGTCTATTTGTGTGAACAAAGTGATAAAAATGTAGTTTGGGTACAGTGTAGCATGACCGCGCAATTGTCATTCAAAGTGTGAGAGCGCTGAAAGCTGAAACTTGGCCTGGGCAGTTAGGGGGTGAAAGTGCCCGGTATTGAAGGGGTCAAATTGACAAAAGTTTATAACCCTTTTCTGCCCACTCTATCCATAACTTAAAGAAAAACAAAGTTTTGGCTGGATTTGGATTTTTCCTGTAGAAGTCCTGATGATAACTTTTCACTTTTATATTAACCCCTTCAATACAGGGCACTTCTCCTCCCTTCCCGCCCAGGCCGATTTTCAGCTTTCAGCGCTCTCACAATTTGAATGACAATTGCGCGGTCGTGCAACACTGTACACATATGACGTTTTTATCATTTTTTTTTTTCACAAATAGAGCTTTCTTTTGGTAGTATTTATTACACCACTGGGGTTTTATATTTTTTGCTAAATTAACCAAAGACCAAAAATTTAAAAAATGAAATAAACACGTTTTTTATTCGTTCTCTTGCAAATAATCTTTCTTCATTAATTTAGGCCAAATTGTATTCTGCTTAATTTCTTTGGTGAAAATAACCCAAATCAGTGTATATGATTTAGTCTGTAGGAAAGTTAGAGAGCCCACAAACTATGGGATATATATATATATATATATATATCTCAAAATCGATCAATCCTGATGTACGGATGGCCGATCTCATTTCTTGAAGCCTGAAAATGCCAGGACAGAACAAATGACCCCTTTTTGGAAAGCAGACTGTCCAAGGTATTTAGTAAGAGGCGTGGCAAGTTTTTTGTAGTTGTAATTTTTTTGGCACAATTTTTTGGAAAACCAAGAAATTTAAAAATAAATAAAAGTTTTCTTCACAATTTTATAAAAAACTTTACACTACAGTGTCATCATATAACTAGTGTGGCGGTGATCAAGGACATGGGTGACAGTATGTAAAAAAAACAAAATTCCAGTTTTCCTTTTTTCTTTTTTATTACAATTTCTTTTTTACATACAGTAACCAGAGCAATACAATGTTACCATAGTAACACTGTACTACTCTGGGAAGATGAGCAGGTTTTTTATTATTTTTGTCCACATGATTGCTTATGACAGTGAATTTTACAGTTATAAGCAACAATTTTTTCCTGAATGAAAAATTTTCATTCACTGTTTACTATTTTGATTAGCTGTCATTGACCACAGCTAATTGCATGGTACGAATGGTCTGTGATTGGCCTTGTCTGTACCATGTGATCACTGTTACAGAGCCCATCACAATAGTACACAATGATTGACATGAATCAAAGCCATTCATTGTGTACAGTTGTCTTGTGATCTGCTGTGATTGGTCACTGCTAATTGCATGGTACAAGTGGGCTGAGATTGGTTTAGACTGTACCATGTGACCACTGTGACCAATCACAGAGCTCATCGCAATAGTACGCAATGATTGACATGAATCAAAGCCATTCATTGTGTACAGTTGTCTTGTGATCTGCTGTGATTGGTCACTGCTAATTGCATGGTACAAGTGGGCTGAGATTGGTTTAGACTGTACCATGTGACCACTGTGACCAATCACAGAGCTCATCGCAATAGTACACAATGATTGACATGAATCAAAGCTATTCATTGTGTACAATTGTCATGTGATCTGCTGTGATTGGCCACAGCAATCGCATGGTACCGGCAGCGGGCCACTACAGTGATCTGTCATTGGCTGTGTCTGACGGATTGCGCCGCATCGTCTTGATCTTGGGAGGACATCATATGGCGCCCTCCCAGAATTACAGGATTCCCGCTTGGCCGTCATATTACAATAGGCTGGGTGGGAGGGGGTTAAAAATTGGTTCCCTCTATATGGCTGGGTAACAGGGTAGTGTCAGATCTGTATATTATGCACACCTTTGTGATCTGAATATCACTGATGTTTCATCTTTGATTCGTGTCTTTTTAGTCGCCCTTTATCGGCTAAAAGAAGCCCGCCGGGGAGTGCTGCATCCAGAGGTCAGTATACTTTGTCCTGTACATTGTTATATAGCGTGCACACACGTGTTTTTGCATTGCCGGTGTATACAGCTTTTTCTTATTTTTTTTTATTTTTTTTTTAAGTTTCTGCAGCACCGAAGACTGCAGCCACCCCCGGCTCCTTGCAGCGCTCGCGCAGTGACATCGATGTAAATGCGGCAGCCACTTCCAAGTCCAAAGTGGCAGGTTCAGCTGCTGCACCATTCAGCTCTGCGGCTGCCTTACCCCCCGGGTCTTACGCATCACTCGGTGAGTAGAGAAGAGCAGCCTGCTGCACCCTCCATGCAGCTGTGCGCTTCATACAATGCATGCCAGCTGAAACGCTGCATCTGATAGGACAAGCTGTACCCTTCTATGTACACCCTCTGCTATCTCCATCTTCCTCCCATTAGCAGCTCTGGAAGCACGTATAGCGTGCTCTGTAGGACATGCCGCACATTATGCTCTTGATGGCTCGCTTTCAGCATATTGGGGGTTAATTATGTACTAACATCAGGAAATGATTAAATATTTCTCATATCTCACTAATTCTCCCCACTGTTTCCTCTCCTTATTTTTGTTTTGTTTAATTTGCCTAAAGATGGTCCCGCCGCTAAGTCTGATGGTAAGCGGTTTGTGTGACACGGCTGTGTCT
Source organism: Rana muscosa (assembly GCA_029206835.1). Taxonomy (NCBI): domain Eukaryota; kingdom Metazoa; phylum Chordata; class Amphibia; order Anura; family Ranidae; genus Rana; species Rana muscosa. Next base: position 488,574,843 of record CM055127.1, on the reverse strand, counting down.
AGTGGGGGTGTCTGTTTTGGTCTCCATCTGTGCTTTCTTGGTGGTGGTGTGCATGCCGTGCATTGCCTGTGTCCTCCCATTGTGCATCTGTGTCCTGTACATTCACACCCCGGAGCTCCCGCTGCTCTCCCACGACTGCGGAGGCTTTCATCCAGCTTACAGGAAGACCCTCCACATCACGATATGTGGAATGTTTCTCTACAGCTGAATGCTGCTGCTTCATACTGCTCCGTCCCGCTGTGAATCCTCTGCATAGTGAGTCACACTTCTCATCCGTGTTCAGATCACACAGCCAGTACCACAGGATTATAACGAGCGTGTCTTCTGCTCCCTCTGGCAGGATTGCTGCTCTATATATACCGTATGTCAGCTATGTGGCCAAGAGGTTCATTTTGACAGAGAAGATTGAAAAAGACAAACTGTAAACGAAATATGTAGGCTGACCACCTTCTGAAATAAGATCTGCCTGGCCTTCCTTGGCTAACTTATTGACCCAGAATAAGCATGTAGCCAGTGAAGTCAGTACACCTGATTTGGCATATTTGTTGCAGGTCTGTGACGGACGGCCCTAACTTGAATGAAGCTTTCTTATAGAGGAGTCATTTATTACAAAATAGCTACATAAGTAGATTTCTAGCATAAACCTAACTAGTCTTAAAAATGTACCCCCCCTTCCGAACACCTACCCTGACTAACCTGTGTAAGAATAATGTATATACTTGCATAGAGAAAAATAACACACTTATGCCTCGTTTCCACTGAGCGGTTCGGTACTGTACGCTATTTTGGGTGTTTCCATTATGAAAGCGTGCCATAAAACCGAACCATACCGCACCATTCTGGGTCCTGCTTCAGATGTGGGGCCATAGAAAATGGAACAGTTCGGTTAGGGTGGAGCTACAATACATGCCACTGATTGGCGGACCCGCTAGGCATTTTTCTAAACCCTGACTGGCCCCTGACGGTCTGACTTGCAGTGGAAACGCTCACCAGAATAGACCGGACCATTCTAACCGTTCCAAACTGTACCGACCCGAACCGTTCCGCTCAGTGGAAACGAGGCATTAGTGTGTGTGTGTGTGTGTGTCTGAATTGAACGCAAATAAATGATCAATTGACGGCAGCACTCACAACATTGTACACAACAACATCCAAAAATATAATAAAAAAAATGTGTTGTGCTGTCTAGTAAAAATCAAAAAAAGAGCAAAAATTTGAATAGATAACACATCATATAAAATACAAATGATATAATATATAAATATATGAGACACCAAAGTTCATATAATAAGGATTTTGCACTTTATATAATATATAAATATGAGACACCAAAGTCCAAATAATAAAGTGCAAAATCCTTATTATATGGACTTTGCTGTCTCATATTTATATATTATATAAAGTGCAAAATCCTTATATGAACTTTGGTGTCTCATATATTTATATATTATATCATTTGTATATTATATGATGTATTATATATTCTAGTTTTTGCTCTTTTTTTAATTGATTTTCACTAGACCGCACAACAGGTTTTTTTATAATGTATATACTTGCCTATATTCAGCCCGCTGCAGTCTTGTCACGTGACCCCCTTATAGGCTCTTATTGCCCTTCCTCTCCCCTACTGCTGCTGACAACTGACACAGGGGAGCCGGATCACGTGACTGGAGGGGGCTGAAAATGGGTAAAGTATATAAGTATTTCTTACACTGGTTTGTCAGGTGTTAGAGGTGAGGGAGAATTTTTAAGACTAGTTAGCTTTTTTGCTGGAATTTTTTTTTGGTATGCTCAGTTGTTTTCCTTTTCCAAGCTGCATGTAAGAGAACGGTCAGTTTTGCCCCCCCCCCCCAGTGGGTAATCTGGGTGGAAAGGAATGGGGCAGGGATCACCCCTATCTGCTTCTGGCTGTGACCACGGTGTCACTTGACCAGTAGGGATGAGCTCCGGCGTGTTCGCATACTCCCACGTGCCGAGCCCACCAGGAATTCGGCACGGCGCTGCGCTATTCACAGGGAGGGAGACATGTCCCGATGTGCGGCTGCAGAGATCGGGACAGGCCTCCTTCCCTGTGATTAGCGCAGCGCCATGCCGACTTCCAGGCGGGCTCGGCACGTGGAGTATGCGAACACGCCGGAGCTCATCCCTATTGACCAGTGCTGCAATTGTCTTCCTCTAAATCCAAAGTGCAGCGGGTGGGTAACAGCACTCACCCCAGAATTAAAAGATATTGACTAGGGGTTGCACCGATATATCGTCCGAAAATAGGGTTTTTTGGTGTTTTGCTGATAGAAAAAAAAGGTGCCAGTAATTTTCGGCCGAAAATAAATTCATATTAATTCAAACTGATGATATTAATTAAAACGTTCAATATAATACAATTCTATATATATATATATATATATATATATATATATATATATATATATATATTAAAAAACTCTTAATAAAATGGTTATGCAAAAAAAATTAACATTTTTGAATTAAAAATATATACATATATTTTTTTTTTTTCAACTGTCCATTTTGGTTTTGTCTTTGGTTTTCGGCAAAGTGCATCCTGAAGTTTCGGTACCAGAATTTTCATTTCGGTGCACCACTAATATTGACACGCTAAGATCCTGGTGCAAAGACTGTTAGGCTGCATTTACACCTGAGCGTTTTCCGCTCGTAAAACGCTCATCTCAAAAGTTCCAAAACGCCCAACAGACAAAATCCCATTAATTTAAATGGTCCCTGTTCACATCAGCGTTCTGTCGCCTGAAGCGAAACGCCTCAAACTCAAAGTACATGAGCTCCTTCTTAGGCAGATTACAGGCATTTTTCTGCTTTTTACATTAGTGACCGTTTGACCTGTACAAAAATTACGGCAAAATCGCGTGAAAAAAACTCGTAACTTTCTGCCTCAAAACTAAACGCTGAGGTGTGAATGCCGCAGCCTAAAGATTTTGCCACAGGATACTGTTAGCATTGTTATGGTGAATATCCAGTTTATGATGCTGATAGTTAAACTAGATTTAGTTTTAGGGATTAAGTCCATAAATAGGGCTCAGTTAAGTGTTGGATTTTCAGGGTTAGGATGTGGTTTGAAGCATAGCAAGGAGCCTAATGGAAAACTCCAGCCACCCACTAATAAGTCACCCCTCAAAACCCCTTTACTCTTTCGTCCATGGACCGACACAGCTTCTCTATTGACAAAGTGGGTATTATCCGTTAATTAGGAGTGACTAGGCAGAAAAACTTGTAAAAAGTGTTGCATCACACCTTCTACAGTACCGCCCAGGGGGCGGACCCTCTGGGTATACCCTCTCAGTCTGCACATCGCAGATCAGTTTTTTTCTGTCTAGCAAGGAGTAGGACATGGCTCCCTTCGGGCTCATTGGTCCGGGGAAAAAAGATATATATATTTTTATTTTTTTGCTACATTTGTTGTTTCCTGCGATCTTCGATCAACTGCCGACTGGGTGACAGGCTGGATCCTCGATCCTTGTAGTCTCCCCAGTTTCGGCCATCGAGCGTGTGCCGACCCTAGCTACGCGCTGGGTTTTCCACGACATGCCCGTCGCTCCACGGGTGGCCGGTGAGCCTACGCTCCAGGGCCTGCATCGGACCGCTCAGCTTCGGCTGACCTTACGGCCGAGTCGCAGCAGCCTGGCCGGTGAGCTTACGCTCCACGGCTTGCATCGGACCGCTCAGCTTCGGCTGACCTTACGGCCGAGTCGCAGCAGCCTGTCCGGTGAGCGTCATGCTCCAGGGCATACATATGATCGTCCCTTCTGGGTCCAATCACAGCATGCCTGGCCAACAGTCACCTTCCGTGCGCGGACGATGATCTGTTTGGAATGTCTTCCAGCAGAATACATGCAGGATAGGTAAGTAAAACTCCCCTGCCTCGGCTGGGTGATTTAGCTGGACATTCCTGGAGAGATCAAGTAAGTGGTTGTGGCCCCTTTCTTCCCTCTCTCCCTGCCTTTCCCTCCTCCCTGGGCTTCTAGCTAAAGGTTGCTGGGTGCTGGGGGTCACCTAGGGGGTCCCACTGGAGTGGGGCTGGCTGTAACTAACATTTAAAAGAAATGTCATTTTTGCTTACCTGTGTTTCTGTGTCTCCATGCTGTCGGCGGCCATTTTGAGGTGGTCCATGCCAAGTTTGGCCTCTTGTAACTGCCTGGCGGCCATCTTCCTGTAGTTCGGCCACACCCACTGGCCCCTATCAGGTGATCGGCGGCCATGTTTGTCCACCCTGTATGCAGATATTGCCGTTCGGCGGCCATCTTTTTTGTGGGCTATGGCTGCCTGACCTCTATCTTCTGTCGGCAGCCATTTTCTTAGAGCCCACATTATCTTCCATACAGACGGTTTTGGCAACCATTTTGCGAGAGCCTCCGGCCTCTAGGGTGCATTACACTGGCGCGAAAATTCACACAGGAAGTGCTGATAAAAGAAGCAGACTGACACAGCAGCAAGGGGACAGCATCATAGGCGCAGCATAGCAGTACCTATCCAGGGTGGTGAGTCCTCTGGGTGACCCAGCATCTCTGCAGCGCAGGAGGGTGGCCTATTGATATCTTGCCTGGAGCCCTGTGAGTGTCAGCGTGTGGTCAGCATGGCATCTGAGCCAGATGTCTTCTCCCCTGAAACACCAGATTTAGCAGCTGGTGTCCCTGAGGTGTCTATGGACGCTATGTCGGCAATCCTAGAGGCGTTTGCTGCCAGGGTGGAAGCAGCACACGGGAATACAGGGGGTAGTAAACGCCCCATCCCCTGCAAGCTTCTGGGGATAATTCTGGTGCAGAACCAGGTCCAGCTATGGCTCGGGGCCCAGATTCTGACGCACCAGAGACTGCAGACCGTGACCGGACAGTGAGAATGACTCAAAGTCCAGGTCAGTACGCGAGACGGCTTTGGTATCTGACCTTATTACTGCAGTGCGGGATATGCTAAAATTGGAAAATACTGCAGAAGCAGCAGAGACTCCGGTCCACTTGGGTTTCATAGACCTGCCCGCACTGCTAAGGTGTTCCCTTGTGTGTCTTTTGATAAACTCTTATACAAGGAATGGGAGAACCCACTGAGGGTCTTTACAGCCCCAAAGAGGTTTGCGGTACGGTACCCCTTTTGAGGAGAGTTTTCTGAAGAAATGGACCTCTCCCCCCTATAGTGGACCCTCCGGTGTCCAGACTTAATAGAGCCACCACAATTCCTGTAGAAGGGGCTCCTGTTTTCTAGGACCCTGTGGATAAGAAGGCTGAAGCACTCGCTTGCTACCTATACTCAGTGGTAGGCTCGGCAGTACGCCCGGCATTGGCGGGGGCCCTAGTGTCTCACACACTTACTGAATGGGCAAGATTGCTACTCCAGGGGTTAAGGAGCGAGATGCTCCTCCTGATGAGATAACATTGGCCGACCTGTTGGTCCAGGGCCTTAGGTTTGTCTGCGAGTCAGACATGAATACTATTCCCCTGCTTTCTAAAACTTCGGTTTATGCAGTAGCAATACGCCACCTGATCTGGCTAAAAGGCTGGTCTGCGGACCAGACTTCCAAGAAAGCCCTGTTGGATCTGCCTTTTAAGGGCGACAGACTTTTTGGGGCTTCTCTGGATGACATCATCAAGGATGCCACAGGAAGTAAAAGCACTTTGCTTCCCCAAATTAGCAAGGGTAAGGGGCCACGCCAAGGGCAAGGGCCCTCCTTTACTGCACACAAGTGGTTTTTTCGTCCCCCTAGGGCGACAGGGAAAAGACCCCAGGCCGATAAAGCGCCTGCCCAAGGACAAAAGCGTCCCTGGTCCCGCATACCCAATAAGCCTGCGGACAAATTTGCGTCCGCATGAAGGTCCACCCCCACCCAGCTCTCGGGTGGGGAGACGTCTTCGCAAATTCGCGACTCAGTGGACAGCACTAATCTCCGACAGGTGTGTTTGCGAAGTAATCTCCTCAGGCTACAAGATAGTTTCTCTCTTGTCCACCGGACAGATTCAACACCTCCAATCTCCAGCTACTACCGACCCGTCGGGAGGCCCTGTATGGGGCGGTCCAGGGTCTACTGGAACGCGGGGTAGTTATTCCAGAACTGGAACGGGGTTTTTACTCAAATCTGTTCATTGTGCCGAAGAAGGAGGGGGTTCGTCCAAGCTTGGATCTCAGAGCCCTCAATTGCTTTGTGAAGGTACAAAGTTTTCGGATGGAGTCGGTTCGATCTGTAGTCACGGCTCTCCATCCGGGGGACTTTCTGGCCTCCTTGGACATCAAGGACGCATACCTGCATGTCCCCATATACTCCAGACACCAGAGGTTTCTGCGATTTGCTATCGGGAAGAACCACTACCAGTTTGTGGCCCTCCCGTTTGGCCTTGCCTCAGCACCCAGGACGTTCACCAAGGTGCTCGCTCCGATTCTGGCACTTCTAAGACAGCGGGGTATCGCTATCACAGGTTACTTGGACGACCTTCTGCTGAAGGGCCCTTCAAGCTCAGAATTAGAGGTAAGCGTGTCCATTACCTGTCAGACTCTTCGAGACTGTGGTTGGATACTAAACACGCAAAAGTCAGTATTGGTGCCCACTCAACGCCTAGTGTACCTGGGGTTGATTCTGGATTCCTCAGAGGCAAAGGTATTCCTCCCTGTGGAGAAGTTGCAGACCCTCCGGGCTGCAGTACGGCAGCTGACTTCCAGGAATTGGTCGTCACTCCGTTTTTGCATGCGAGTGTTGGGCCTCATGGTAGCCTCCTTCGAGGCGGTCCCATATGCTCAATACCACACTCGAGTGTTACAGAGGGAAGTTCTGTCCAGATGGAACAGATGCCCTTCATCTCTGGATTATCAAATCCGAGTGAGCCACCTAGTCAGGAGATCCCTGGTATGGTGGCTGACAGCACCGGCTCTAATGGCCGGGAAGTCATTTCTTCCGGTTTACTGGATAGTGATCACGACGGACGCCAGCCTTACAGGTTGGGGGGGAGTCTGGGGTGTCCAGTCGGCGCAAGGTCGCTGGACCCCAGAGGAAGCCCTCCTGCCGATCAATGTCCTGGAGATCCGGGCGATCAAGCTGTGCCTCTTCAAATGGTCTCAGAGACTGCAAGGGCGTCCAGTCAGGATCCAGTCAGACAACGCCACAGCAGTGGCATATGTCAATCATCAAGGAGGAACAAGAAGCTCAGCTGCAGCATCGGAGATCGCTCGCATCCTGAAGTGGGCAGAGAGGAGCGTACCGGCACTGTCGGCCGTGTACATTCCGGGTGTGGAAAACTGGCAGGCGGACTACCTGAGCCGCCAGATGCTGGACCAGGGAGAATGGTCCTTACACCCGGAGGTGTTCCAACTCCTCTGCCAAAGATGGGGCACACCAGACGTAGATCTTCTGGCTTCCCGACTCAATCGGAAGGTATTGAGGTTTGTGGCCCGGTCAAGAGACCCATGGGCAGACGCAACGGACGCGTTGGTAGCATCGTGGGGCCAGTATCGGCTAATCTATGCCTTCCCTCCCTTAAGGCTTCTTCCTCTTCTGCTCCGCAGAGTGGAGGCAGAGGGAATTCCAATGATCCTAATCGCTCCAGATTGGCCTCAGCGTCCTTGGTACGCCGATCTAGTACGTCTGGTAGCAGACGTCCCCTGGCGCCTACCACTACGGAAGGACCTGCTGTCGCAAGGTCCCATATTCCATCCTGCTTTACAGTCATTGGCTTTAACGGCATGGCTGTTGAGAACCAGGTACTGAGAGACCGGGGCCTGTCAGACTCAGTAATTTCTACTATGAGAAGTGCTCGGAAACCGTCCTCTAGGAAGGTCTATCACCGCACTTGGAGGGCCTACATCTCCATGTGTGAGGAAATGAAATGGCATCCGCGTACCTATTTGGTTTCCAGAATCCTGCTGTTTTTACAGCATGGGGTAGACCAAAGGCTTGCCCTAAGTACGAGTAAGGGACAGATATCTGCCCTGGCTGTCTTTTTTCAGCGACCCCTGGCGACTCACTCTCTCGTGAGTACATTTGTGCAGGGGGTTCGACATGTGGCCCCTCCGGTCCGCCCCCCGTTACCTCCGTGGGACTTGAACCTGGTCCTCTCGGTGCTTCAGAAGGCACCGTTTGAGAATATTAGAGATATTCCCCTGTTGACACTTTCTCAGAAGGTGGTCTTTTTGGTGGCTGTTACGTCAGTTAGACGAGTCTCTGAGCTGGCAGCCTTGTCCTGCAAGGCTCCCTATTTGATTTTCCACAAGGATAAGGTGGTGCTGCGGCCGCAGCCTTCCTTTCTTCCGAAGGTCGTTTCGGCTTTTCATCTCAACGAAGACATTGTACTTCCATCCTTGTGTCCTCAGCCGTCGAATCCTAAGGAGTCGGCGTTGCATTCCTTGGACGTTGTCCGAGCTTTGAGAGTATACATATCTGCTACTTCCCTGTTCCGGAAGTCAGACTCACTGTTTGTTTCGGTGGCTGGTCCCAAGAAGGGCAAAGCAGTCTCATCGGCCACCATCTCTAGGTGGATCCGACAGATAGTAATCCAGGCTTACGCCTTAAAGGGTCAGGCGCCCCCCTTTCCTGTCACGGCGCATTCGACCAGGGCAATAGGTGCCTCTTGGGCTTTCCGACATCAAGCGTCTGTTTCCCAACTATGTAAAGCGGCGACTTGGTCGTCCGCTCACACTTTCACAAAATTCTACAAAATTGATGTAGGTGCATCTTCGGATGCCTCTTTCGGCCGCAAGGTTTTGCAGGCGGCTGTTTAGAGTTGCAACTCCTCCGTTGGAGGAGTGCTGTTTTGTGTTTTGGGGTGAAGTTTGTTTTTATGCTGTTACCACCCCTCGTTTTTTTCTCTGACACTGCTTTGGGACGTCCCACTTTGTCAATAGAGAAGCTGTGTCGGTCCATGGACGAAAGAGTAAATAGGATTTTTTACTCACCGTAAAATCCTTTTCTCTGAGTCCATGGACCGACACAGCACCCACCCCTCCTTTTAAGTTTGTACTGCTTTTTGACGAACTGATCTGCGATGTGCAGACTGAGAGGGTATACCCAGAGGGTCCGCCCCCTGGGCGGTACTGTAGAAGGTGTGATGCAACACTTTTTACAAGTTTTTCTGCCTAGTCACTCCTAATTAACGGATAATACCCACTTTGTCAATAGAGAAGCTGTGTCGGTCCATGGACTCAGAGAAAAGGATTTTACGGTGAGTAAAAAATCCTATTTTATATCTTATATTAAAAAAATCAAATACCATATCCACTTTTGTCCTGCAGTCTTCAGATTGGACTGGTGACCTTAGGTCTTTCCTCTCCTCTTCTTACTTGGCATTGGGTGGTCCTTATTCCTAGCCTGAGCAGAACTCGCATAATGATGGGTAATGTTCTGTCTTGGAGTACTTTGAGCCCAGGCTGCGTTATGGTGTACCCCTTGTAAGTTCCAGAATTACTAAGAGCCCTTTCATACTGAGCCGCCCCGGGCGTCAGCGGGAAAACGCCGCTATTTCTAGCGGTGTTTTACCGCCGCCCCGGGCGTCAGCAGTAAAATGCTGCTATTTTTAGCGATGCTTTACTGTAGTTTTTGCGGCGCCATTCGGCTGCTAGCGGGGCGCTTTTAACCCCCGCTAACAGCCGAAAGGGTTAAAACTGCCCGCAAAGCACTGCTACAGCGGCACTTTGCCGGCGGCGCTGTCCATTGATTTCAATGGGCAGGGGCGCTTTAGGAGCATTGAGTTCAACGCTCCTAATGCGCTCCAAAGAAACTGACTTTTTCTGACGCCCTGCCAGCGCAACGCTCCAGTGTGAAAGCCCTCGGGGCTTTCACACTGGAGTAAATGTTTTAGGGCGCTTTGCAGGCGATATTTTTTACGCTATAGCGCCTGCAAAGCGCCTCAGTGTGAAAGGGGTCTAAGAATCAGCCTCTTACCAAAAGAGAGAACCCCAAAACATAGGAGGTTTTATAACGCTCTTAGATGTTTGAGGGATCTTTGTAGCAATCCAGCACTGAGATCAGGGACCACAGGGGCACACCAACAAGAACAGCTGATACTCCATAGCGTAAAACCGATTTAGTTATTTTATATTGAGAGAAAGGTATTCACATATGCAAGAGACAGAAAATAAACTCCTTCGCAGTTTGGTCAGGTAGGTGGCGTGATGACGTCAGCACATGCTCCTCCCCCGATACGTATCGTCGCAGGATGGAGGACTTCGCTGGATCATGGAGAGGGTGTGCAGTGTTGAGCTACTACATCTTTTTTTTTTTCTTATATTATAGGTGACACTTCATCATTTTGTAGCAGAGTTTACCTGGCATTTGTGTATAGTACAGCTGTTGCTACAACAAGCGGCATGCTGTGGTCGGCCAAATGCTGTGTTTATAATAGACGCAACGGCTGCAGTGCTTGTAGTAGAGTTGTAGTAGTCCTGTCTGTCTGCTTCATACATAGTTTGTGTTTTCTGTATGTGTAATATACACAAAGGAAGGAGTATTCTTACCATTCCTTTCTGTTACACACCAACACATACAGCTCTGATGCCTGACCTGCTGCCCTGGTACTTGCTGTGCAGCCTTTTGCAGATCCCAGCAGTCAGTAGTAGAAGAATTCATCTGTAACGAGGCTAGAATGATTCTGATCTACAGCAGTCTCACTTCGCAAGCCCCCAGTCTCTGACCATCTCTTGTAGTGTGTTTTTAGTCATCAACCTTCCCTGTTGCATGTCTGCTAGGGGTCGACCGATATCGTTTTTCAGGGCCTATACCGAATTTTCAGCTGCCTTTCAGGCAGATGGCCAATATCAGGTGCTGATATTCTGTAGATTTAAAGTTTATTTTTTATTTTTACATTGTCCTTTTTAATTTTTTTTTTATTTTTTTTATTGCTGTCACAAAGAATGTAAACATCCCTTGTGACAGTAATAGACAGTGACAGGTACTCTTTATGGAGGAATTGGGGGACTATAAGACCCCCAACCCCTCCTCTGCAACAATTTTTTTTAAAATGGCGCCTTTCGGAGGCCAGTAATCCGGAAGTGATGTCACAGGTTACTAGATCCGAGACCCAAACAAAGCCAATTCCAGTCTCGGATCTAGCAACCTGTAACACTGTCATGACATCACTCCCGGATTACTGGCATCCGTCATCCGCCCCCCACTGTGGAACGGGAGACCGGGGGGGGGGGGTACATCGTCCCGGTACAACCTCTTGAGGTAATATCGGTAAGTTTGTGACCGATACCGATTCTTCAAAAAAAAATTTTATATTGGCCGCACTGATGTCTGCAGTCCTAAATGCCTCTGACAATGTTCTGTTGTATAGTGAATATTATGGGTCCACATTTGAGGCCCTCTGCTCTTTATGGCCCTTTTCACACTGGGGCCGTGGGAGCGTCAGCGGTAAAGTGCCGCTATTTTTAGCGGCGCTTTACGGTAGTTTTTGCGGCGATATTCGGCCGCTAGCGTGTCGGTTTTAACCCCCGCTAGTGGCCGAGAAGGGGTTAAAAACCACCGCAAAGCGCCTCTGCAGAGGCGCTTTGCTGGCGGTATAGCCGCGCTGTCGCATTCATTTCAATGGGCAGCAGCGGTAAAGGAGCGGTATACACACCGCTCCTTCACCGCCTCAAAGATGCGGCTAGCAGGACTTTTTTTTACCGTCCTGCCAGCGCATCGCCTCAGTGTGAAAGCACTCTGGCTTTCACATTGAGACTGCAGGGCAGGAGTTTTTCAGGCGTTTAGGCGCTATTTTTAGCGCAAAAAGCCTGAAAAACTCAGTGTGAAAGGGGTCTAAGGGTTGACCAGCACTGACATATACGGACTTAGACAAAGTGGCGTGCAGCTGCGCAGAGTCTGCTGTCCCATACGCGACAGTTACATTTCAGTTGGACTTCATCTTAAGCTTATCCTGGCTTCCCTGCTTAGAGAGAAACTGACACACAGTAAGTACCCAACCGAAAAAGTCCCCTCCTGCCACTTCTGAAAGTGTTTTAAAGGCCCATGAGCTGCTCGAGACGCTTTCGTATGAAACCTGCCGGTTGTAAGAAAACAATACCGGGGTCATATCTGATATCTTCAGCCATAATCCCCGTAAACCACTTCAAAGCCGCAACGTATATTTGCGGTCTTGAAGTGGTTAATGTATCTGTGCTTTTGGGTCTCATTTAACCCCATTGATGCCAAGCCCTGTCTCCCATTTTTCACTTAGTGGAGAGGGATTAGAACCCCTGTAAGTTTGTATTGCTGTCTGTGTCCCCCGTTAGGGAAGATCTCTATTTGTCCTGTTTACCATTTTTACTAAAAAAGTAAAAGAAAATCCCAAATTTTGGGTTGTCCCCAGAACACAAGTAGAGGGAAAATCGTCCAATGGGGACACTAGCTCTGGTGATCTGGGGGGTCCCCAAGAGATTCCCTTTGCAGCAATTTCCTCACACTTCCTGTTTTGACTTTGGGACAGGAAGTGAAGGTAAATCTCCCCATTGGGACAAAGAGGGGCAAAAATAAACCTTACAGGGGTCATAACCCCGACCCCTTTACTCTGTCCAAAATGAAAACTAAAAGGTTTTGCCTGTAGATCTACTTTAAAGGTTTGGAATTTAGTAAAAAGATTCCCCCCACACCATATATTTTCTTGTTTTTCCGCTGATCACATGCATTCATAAACCGGAAAGGTGTCGGCATCACTTGCGGGTAAGTTCATGGTGTCTGAACCTGAGCATACAGCCTAAGATAATTCTGCTGCCGTAAGGGTTGCTGAGCTGCACTCAGTTCTGCTCCACTGTAACTTATGTTGGTGGCATTGAAAGGGTTAAATGACCTTTATGCATTGCTCAATAGTCAGAGCAGGCAAGAGGTTCTTCAGCCATGTTTCCAGACATTATAAGTCAGCAGGTCCAAAAGTTGTAGCTGCTGGCTTTTTAATTAACAGATGCTCACCTGTCCAGGTATCCAGCGCCGTCCAAACCCCGGGTCGGTTCTTCGGCGGTCTTCGGGTCCCCAGTGTCGGCATGTGAACTGTAGGAAGCAAGCTGTGTGACTACTTGAGGCTTCACACTGTGCATGCATGAGCTGCGATGCACCGTGTGAATGGTCCTGCAGCCTTCTAGGATCCGTGGCGTGTACCAGAAGGTGGGGGGGGGGGACTTCCTGTCAAAACTAGGTGCGCTCCTCCCCAAAAAGGTGAAAGAAGTTGTAGTAGGTGGAAGTGTAGGTGAGGTTCCGCTTTAACCTCTTGACGCCGGCCGCATATATATATGCGGTAAATCAAAAGCAAATTGCACTAATTAAATTAAATGGTTAAATGATATTGATGAATCTATGTTCATATGCAAATTAGGAAAAAAAAGAAGAAAGAAAAGTCCATAAAGTGACGAAGTCCAATATATCCCTCAGTGCTTTACGCTTCCACCAGAATATTCGTGAATTTTCAAGAAAAGCCTCCACCTCCATAAAATGGGCACTTACCAGCTCCCCATAACCTGTTACGGGAGGTCTTTCGCGCTTGTGGCTATATACCCAGCCTTTGATCGTCCAGGGGGAGCGCGTTGTCAAGCTTCCACTGTCCGAAATGGATTTGTTCACATGTAAGCCACAAAAAGAGATGAGGCCTCATAGTGTAAAATCGTCCGTGTTTATTGGTTTAATATTAGGTTGCACGTACATCAAAGAATGTGTTGTTTAGCATAAAAATCGTCTAAAAGTAGCAGCCTGTGTATCGGGACTTGCACAAACGCTGTGATGTCCGCATGTCGCTCCGCCCTGAGCGTTTCGTCACAAATGCTGTCGTCCTGGGGCACCATATATGTTAATTCAACTTACCCAGCACGGTAGGTGGTGGGGGGTATTTCTAAGCACCCGATGCATATTTGCGTTCAATTGCTTTCCGATCTTGTGACAGCGTATCAGTGATCATATGACCTCAATGCCCGCCTCCTGGCGTTTAGAACTCTTAAAGGGCCGGGAGGCAGTCATCGCAAATGGGTTAAATAAAGTATGGAAAGTGATGCTGACACCTTTCCGGTTTGTGAATGGATGTGATCAGCGGCAAACAAGAAAATATATGGTGTGGGGGGAATCTTTTTACTAAATTCCAAACCTTTAAAGTAGATCTACAGGCAAAACGTTTTAGTTTTCCTTTTGGATAGAGTAAGGGGTTGGGGTTATAACCCCTGTAAGGTTTATTTTTGCCCCTCTTTGCCCAGCTATGTCATTCCTTTGTCACAGTCTTCATATACTCAAACTTTCTGTATTGTTACTGCTCCGTCCTCCAGCTTCACAAACAGCCTCCATGTTTCTTCTCTGGGATCTCTGCTAACTTTCTTTTCTGTCTGGAACAGGTCGGATCCGCACAAGGAGACAGAGTTCCGGGAGTAACAGCAGCGTCACTTCGGCCCAAGTAGACACCCGCGGTCGTAGCAGAGCCAAAATTGTATCCCAGTCCCAGCGTAAGTGTACTAAAACTGAATGCAAAGCAGCTGTTCCAGTGTTTTTTTTGGGGGGGGGTGTTAAAAGAATTATGGGTAATGCGGATTGGATGGTGATCCTTGTCTAGTCTGTGCCTTTAAGTGTCCGAATAGTGTGCTTGCGTTTTTAGCGTGATTTGTAGATGTGACCCGGTGCTTTCTCTCTAAATCCGTCTTCACTGTCCTTTGTCTGCTTCCATACAAAGGATCCAGATCAGCGAATCCGGCCAGCGGTAAGAATCTGCTCTCTTTCCTCGCACATCCCTTGTTCCCTGTCTAGTGTTTTCACCACAAGGCATACAGTGCACCTCAACTTGGTTGGTGACGGCTGCTGCCTCCTGGCACATCTTATTATTTCTACCGTGCCAAGTTCTCCAAAATTAGGATAACTAGGTTGGTGCGGCTCCTGGTGGCTGAAGGCCAGACTTCTCCACGAACAGCTCAGTCCTCGTTCTTCAGCGGACAGCATGTTCTCACCAAGCTGGCCGAAGCCAACCATTGTCTAACTTTTTACACCCTCAATTGGTTGCCATTCCGGCTCGTGTGGTAGGGTCACCTTTCTGGAAGTATTTGGGTGTTGGTGCACTGCATGCTGGTTGTTTGCTGTTTCCATCCATTATACACATTGCCCATAACTGTGGAATTCAGGACTTTAAGATCTTCTGTTACTGATATCTGCTTTGTTGTGTTTTTAGCTGGCAGCAGATCCAACTCTCCTGGGAAGTTGCTAGGAAGTGGGTACAGCAGCCTGGCTACCAGCGCTCAGAGGGTCCCGCAGGTCCCATCCACCGACAAGAGGAGCAAGATTCCCCGAAGTCAAGGGTGCAGCCGAGAGACCAGCCCAAGCAGGCTAGGACTGGGTAAGAAAAATCCTGAGAAATCTCCTTTCCATGTCGCCAACCTTATCCATGGAATCCATATGTAACAACTGACTGTGACCCTATGGTACTGACTCCAGCATCTGTCTGTGTGTGGTTCGTGGTGGATCAATGCAAGAAGGCAGCAAATATTAAAGAAGAGCTCCGCTAAGCGCTGTTTTTTATCGATTTTATCATTTAATAAAAAATACAAATCTATATATATATATATATATATATATATATATATATATATATATATGTGGTGCCCCTGTGCCTCTTTTGGCTTAAAACACATGCAGAGATTTCACCCTTCTGCCCTTTTCGACTACTTCCCATCAGCATGCCAGGGCTGGAGGGGCGGGCCCAGACCCAATATTCTGTTGGGTGTCAGGTCCTGGACTGAAGATGCATATACAAACCTGGAGCGCTGCGCCAAGTGCTCCCAAACTGCCCACACGATCTTCAGCTCTATTGCGTGTCCGCATCGCATGCACATTTAAAATGGCAATAGTATGAAGTCGAAAAATGCCGCACTCCATTCAGTCATCCTCTAATTCTTGCGGGGTGAGGTGAAATGCGTCAGTTGCTTCACCAGAGAGGAGTTGAGACTAAAGGCCCGTACACACGATCGGATTTTCCGCCGGGAATTGTACGATGACAGGCTGTTGTCGGAAAATACGACCGTTTCTACGCTCCCTCGGACAATTGTTGTCGGATTTTCCGACAACAAATGTTGGAAAGCATGCTTTAAAATTTTCCACCAACAAATGTGTGTTGTCAGATTATCCGATCGTGTGTACAGAAGGTCCTTTCGAAAAAAAAACTCCAAAGTACAAACGCATGCTCGGAAGCAATGCTCACCATAAGACATAGGTGCTCAACCTGTGGCCCTCCAGCTGTTGCGGAACTAGAAGTCCCATCATGCCTCTGCCTTTGGGAGTTATGCTTGTAACTGTCAGCCACTTGCAATGCCTCACAGCTGGAGGGCCACAGGTTGAGCACCCATGCTATAAGACAACATTGGCAGAAGTTGCCCAAAGGGTGGCACTAAAGAGCTGAAAAAACTTGTATTTGTTGGATGACAATTCTTTGCCGTTTGTATGCAAGATAAGTTCAAGGCCAACGCCCTTTGGACAAAAGTCTTACGCTTTGTCCACAGAAAATCCGATCGTTTGTACCAGGCTTAAGGCCGTTTCACTGTTCTCTTACTATCCCGACTGATAGGAGTGCGGCATCCTTAGACTTCTTCATACCTAGAAGATGCATTTACCTGGAGCAGCTACAAAAGGTCTGCACAGGAGTCCAAGGCTGTTTTGATTGGCAAAGCTGCAACAATCTAAGCGCCCCCCCCCCCCCCCCCCAGTTCACACTGAATGCGGCTTTGACAGCGCTAAAAGCTTAAAATCGGCCTGGGCAGGAAAGGGGGTGAAAGTGCCCGGTATTAAAGGGGTTAATGCACTTGGGCTGTGTTGGATTCCAAGATTTTGCTTGGGCGGAGTTCTTCTTTAACCTTTTTATATTTGCATTTGAAGTAGCAGCTGAACAAATCCAAAAATCTACGATCTGAAGTTGTAAATCCTGATTTAGACGGATTTAAATGAAAGCTATGAAGTGTAAACAGGTGGAAGAACGGCGGAGTTGGGGGAGCAGCAATGGCGGTGTGTACACCAAGCTCCTTCTCCCGTACATATTTGTTTCCTGGAATCTCCCATATTAATCATTTCAGACCTCTGCCCGCTCAGCTCCCCTCTACGCACTGTGGAGGTGTGGTGCGGGCGGCAGAGGTCAACTCCCTCCATTCTTTGTGGAAAGCGGTCATTGCTGCGTCCCAGCAGTTCCTGCGCCATGGCTGGACACAGTCTTGTGCTTTCCAAATTTTTACCGAACGACCACGAAACAGGATCCGCTTTGCTTGTTTGATTTTTTATTAGATCCTATGAAAATGTCCTCATTTTTCTTACCAGTTAACTTTTCCCTCCTGTATATACCAGCATAGCCGTGCTTTTTCCCACGTTGTGTTGTCTGTGTTGTGCCGTGGTCTCCATCCCGTCATTGTGGTGTGAATGTTGCCGCCTTGTCTCTTCTGTATTGCAATAAGTAGATTCTCTGTAGTAACAGCCTTAACCTCCCACTTTAGTTGTAGCTTTCTCTCTCTCTCTCTTTTTTTTGTTTTGTTTTTTTAATCTGTCTGTATATGATGTATTAATGTGCTGCCTTTCCACATCACATGCTAGCCCGGAGCAGCCGCATTCCCCGACCCAGCATGAGTCAGGGGTGCAGCCGCGACACCAGCCGTGAGAGCAGCCGTGACACAAGTCCCGCCAGGGGCTTTGCACCTCTCGGTGAGTACTGCCAGACTTCCAACCCTTTACCCACCATCACCCCTTTACGATGCTCCCAAACAACCCCCCCCCCCTTTTCCCTCCATCACCCCTTTACTATGCTCCCAAACAACCTCCCCCCCTTTTTCCTCCATCACCCCTTTACTATGCTCCCAAACAATCCCCCCCCCCCTTTTCCCTCCAAGATGTTAGGGGAGCCACTGTTACTTCCCTAGAACACAGTTTAGTGTGTGTGCTCTTCCTCCGCTCCAGTCTCAGCCAACCATTGGGTAAGTGCTGCTGGAGGTCCGATGGCGGAACCTGGACCTCTGCAACCTCCAACTATCCTTTGGATGAGTTTAATGAAAAATTAGCATCTCTGTTTGTCAAAGTGTTTTTTTCTCTTATTGGGAACTAAACATTTACTGAAATACCTGAATTCTGAGAACAATTATTAAAGAACTTCAGTAAAAAAGGCATTTAACATCCTGGTGCCTTACAAGATGTATGCCGCTTCCCCCGATCTTTTGCTTTTGTTTACAATTTCACTAAGTGCCGTTGGTAAAGCTTTCGCTAAACTCCCGTGCTCCATGAGAGGGGTACAGCTCTCCTGGACAGCGGCTGCTTATCCCCTCCCCCCTATCCCCTCCCCCCTATCCCCTCCCCTCCCCCCTCCCCCCATATCCCCTCCCCTCCCCCCTCCCCCCATATCCCCTCCCCTCCCCCCATATCCCCTCCCCTCCCCCCTATCCCCTCCCCCTATCCCCTCCCCCTATCCCCTCTCCCCCCTATCCCCTCCCCCCTATCCCCTCCCCCCTATCCCCTCCCCGCCCTATCCCCTCCCCGCCCTATCCCCTCCCCGCCCTATCCCCTCCCCGCCCTATCCCCTCCCCGCCCTATCCCCTCCCCGCCCTATCCCCTCCCCGCCCTATTCCCTCCCCGCCCTATTCCCTCCCCGCCCTATCCCCTCCCCCCTCCCCCCTTTCCCCTCCATCTGCTTGTTCACCGAAAGTGTTGGATTTTGTGAAGAGGTTCACAGAATGCAAAGCGTTAAGTGATTGAGCAAAGGGGAGAAGAGGGGTGGGTAGTGCAGCTGCACAACGACACTTTGGCTGCTGTCTAGGACTCCCGTATCTTGGGGCATCGGATGTATAACTATACAATCTGCTCTCAGTGAAACCGTAAATTTAAGAAAAATAAATAAAAAAATCTGGAGTTCTTGTTTAAACTCTCCCCAGACTTTCCATACTCTTGTCTTGGTGTTTTGTGTCCCTGCTCCACGCATGTCTAAAGCATGTTAAAAGATCTGTGTTTTATTATGTGATAAGTTTTTAGGGTAGTTTTAATTATGAAGTCCTGAACCCCACGTGAAGCTCAGTCATTATTAGATCGGAAAATTAGGAGAATAAAAGGTTCTGAGCCCCATAGAAGCTCTGAGATTGTTCTAGAGAGGTGAGAGGTAATGGGCAGGAATTTGTATGGCTCATTCTTAAATGAGAAGTTTGGGAATCGAAAATTTAAAAATAATCGTACTCGCCTAGATGGCTGCAGCACCGATCCCAGCTCCGCCTTTAGACCAAGAACTGAGCAATCAAAGACTGCTGATCGCTCAGTCCTCTGTCTGCAGAGAGCTGGTGACTGTCAGTCGTCGCCTCTCTGCTCTGCCCCTCCAGTGCTCACTGGAGCGCCGGGATGTAGAGGGGAGTGGGGGCGAATGGCTCAGTCCACCAGGGGCTTTCTGATTGGATGAGCCTGCTGCCGGTCCAGGCATCTCTGTGGATCCTGACGTCTGGATTATTATTATTATAATACAGGATTTATATAGTGCCAACAGTTTGCGCAGCGCTTTACATCAGGGAAGACAGTACAGGACCAATACAATTCAATACAGGAGGGATCAGAGGGCCCGGCTCGTTAGAGCTTACAGTCTAGAAGGGAGGGTCACGTGGAACAGAGGGTAGTAGCTGTGGGGGGATGATCAGATGGACAAAAATGAAAATACAGTTGTTAGGTGTGGGTAGGATAGGCTTCTCTGAAGGGGAGGGTTTTCAGGGACCCGCTAATAGAGAAGGAGATAGACGGACAGATTGGGGTAAGGAGTTCCATAGGCTTGGAGAGGCTCTGGAAAAGTCCTGGAGACGAGCATGGGGACTTTAGCCCGCTGTCTGCTCAAAACGGGGGGCACAGGAGTGCAGAACTAAGTGCACTCCTGTGACCCACAAGAGAAATGGGGCCAAAAGAGCTTTGGCTATACTCCTTTAGTGACATGGCCTTATGCCAGGGGTAGGCAACCTCGGCCCTCCAGCTGTGGTGAGTCTACCAATCCCTTAATCCCTTAATGCCTCTGCCTCTAGGAGTCATGCCTGTGATTGTCAGGGTCTTGCAATGTCTCATGGGACTTTGTAGTTTCAAAACAGCTGGAGGGCCGAGGTTGCCTACCCCTGCCTTATGCAGTATTGGGGGAGGGAGGAGTCAATGTAGGACCATACGATAGATCTAACAATAGGTACCTTTTCTGATAGTGGAGACTTTTGTCAGATAATATAGGAAGAAGAGCTCACGATCGGGAAGACATGGCAATGTGTGCCGTGTCTAATAGCAGAGGAAGAACTGGCGATGCATTCGTAAATGAAGGCAGTATACCCAATATGGCCAAAAGTTTGTGGATAGTTCATTCGAAAACCTTAGGCATTATTATGAAGTTGCCTTGCTTTGTGGCTATAGAAGCCTCCACTCTTCTGGGAAGTTCTCCCCTCAAGATTGTGATGTGTATCTGTTGGGATTTGGTCCTATTTGTGAGGTCAGGTACTGATGAGGGACAAGAAGACCTGGATCAAAGTTGGGGTTCCAATTCATCTCATTTGGGTTCAGGTCAGGGCTCTGTGCAGGCCAATCCATGTCTTTATGGAGCCCGGCTCTGTACACCTAAACTCATTTGGAGGGGTGTTCCACATACTTTTGACCATATTGTGTATTAAAGCATAAGTTCACCTTTGGAACATGGTTACATACATATTCCACCTGTTTTTTTGTTTTGTGGTGAAACATGTAACATGTTCTAGCATCTGCACCTTCTCACCCCGCTGACAGCGGGCAGGGGATCTTCTCCTTGGACCCGCTGTCGCCATTTAAAAAACGAACGCCCATGCAGAGCTTCGCCCGCGCAGCCGCGTCATTCATTCACAGTTTTCACTTGTGGCTGATGGCTTGTAGTCCTCGCTGAACTGCGAGGGCCGTGGTCAGTGTCCTCGTAGTGCACTGATCTTCCTGTCCTCAGGTACAGTGCCTTGAAAAAGTATTCATACCCCTTGAAATTTTCCACGTTTTGGCATGTCACAACCAAAAACAAAAAGTGTTTTATTGGGATTTTGTGATAGACCAACACAAAGTGCCACATAATTGTGAAGTGGAAGGAAAATGATACAAATGTGTTAAGTGTGGGGGGGGGGGGCATTTGTATTCAGCCCCCTTTACTCTGGTACCCCTAACTAAAATCTAGAGGAACCAATTGCCTTCAGATGTCACCTAATTAGTAAATAGATTCCACCTGTGTGTCATTTAATCTCAGTATAAATACAGCTGTTCTGTGAAGCCCTCAGAGGTTTGTTAGAGAACCGTAGTGAACAAACCGCATCATGAAGGCCAAGGAACACACCAGACAGGTCAGGGATAAAGTTGTGGAGAAGTATAAAGCAGGGTTAGGTTATAAAAAAATCTCCCAAGCTTTGAACATCTCACGGAGCTCTGTTCAATCCATCATCGGAAAATGGAAAGAGTATGGCACAACTGCAAACCTACCAAGACATGGCCGTCCCCCTAAACTGACGGCCGGGCAAGGAGAGCATTCATCAGAGGAGCAGCCAAGAGGTCCATGTTAACTCTGGAGGAGCTGCAGAGATCCACAGCTCAGGGGGGAGAATCTGTCCACAGGACAACTATTAGTCGTGCTTCTCCACAAATCTGCCCTTTATGGAGGAGTGACAAGAAGAAAGACATTGGTGAAAGAAAGTCATAAGAAGTCCTGTCTGCAGTTTGTGAGAAGCCATGTGGGGGACACAGCAATCATGTGGGGGACACGGCAATCATGTGGGGGACACGGCAAACATGTGGGGGACACGGCAAACATGTGGGGGACACGGCAAACATGTGGGGGACACGGCAAACATGTGGGGGACACGGCAAACATGTGGGGGACACGGCAATCATGTGGGGGACACGGCAATCATGTGGGGGACACGGCAATCATGTGGGGGACACGGCAATCATGTGGGGGACACGGCAATCATGTGGGGGACACGGCAATCATGTGGGGGACACGGCAATCATGTGGGGGACACGGCAATCATGTGGGGGACACGGCAATCATGTGGGGGACACGGCAATCATGTGGGGGACACGGCAATCATGTGGGGGACACGGCAATCATGTGGGGGACACGGCAATCATGTGGGGGACACGGCAATCATGTGGGGGACACGGCAATCATGTGGGGGACACGGCAATCATGTGGGGGACACGGCAATCATGTGGGGGACACGGCAATCATGTGGGGGACACGGCAATCATGTGGGGGACACGGCAATCATGTGGGGGACACGGCAATCATGTGGGGGACACGGCAATCATGTGGGGGACACAGCAAACGTGGTGGACACAGCAAACATGTGGAAGAAGGTGCTCTGGTCAGATGAGACCAAAATTCTACCTTTTGGCCTAAAAGCAAAACGCTATGTGTGGGGAAAACTAACACCGCACATCACCCTGAACACACCATCCCCACCGTGAAACATGGTGGTGGCAGCATCATGTGGTGGGGATGCTTTTCTTCAGCAGGGACAGGGAAGCTGGTCAGAGTTGATGGGAAGATGGATGGAGACAAATACAGGACAATCTTAGAAGAAAACCTGTTAGAGTCTGCAAAGGACTTGAGACTGGGGGGAGGTTCCCCTTCCAGCAGGACAATGACCCTAAAGTACAGCCAGAGCTACAATGGAATGGTTTAGATCAAAGCATATTCATGTGTTAGAATGGCCCAGTCACAGTCCAGACCTAAATCCCATTGAGAATCTGTGACAAGACTTGAAAATTGCTGATCACAGACGCTCTCCATCCAATCTGACAGAGCTTGAGATATTTTACAAAGAAGAATGGGCAGAAATGTCCCTCTCTAGATGTGCAAAGCTGGTAGAGACACCCCCAAAAAGACTTGTAGAGAAAGGGGGTTCTACAAAGTATTGACTCCGGGGGGCGCAATACAAATTCCCCCCCCCCCCACACTTTTCACATATTTATTTGTATCATTTTCCTTCCACTTCACAATTATGTGTCACTTTGTGTTGGTCTATCACATGAAAAAACAATAAAATACATTGAAATTTTTGGCTGTAACCTGACAAAATGTGGAATATTTAAAGGGATATGAATACTTTTTCAAGGCACTGTAACTGCCTGCCTGTATCTAAGCCTAAGGTACAGGCAGACGGCTTCCCTGATAGTCTGCATGAGCTGGACATTGAATCCATAATCTGCAGACTCCTTAGAAAAAATTTTTTACCTGCAAAAAAATGTGCATTTAGTATTTTTTTTTTTTTTTTTTTCCCAAAAGGTGAACTTCTCCTTTTAAAGTGGTTGTTCGCCCTGTACAACCACATTTCCCTCCAGGCAAGCCTATAATGAGTCTTACCTGTAGGTACTGGAAATATCTCCTTAATCTCTACGGTTTAGGAGATATTCGCCATATACGCTGACATAATCGGCGCATGCGCACTAAGGAAAGGGCATGCATGGGAGTGACGTCACGGTACTCCGGCCAATAGCAGAGCCAGAGTCCACGGCCCCGGAAGGAAGAGGGGTTGAAGATGGATGCGATTAGACAGCGGTGACATTGTGGGCTTCTTCTGCAGGTAAGTGGCACATAATGGGCTAGTATGTGATGCATAGTAGCCCATTATGCTTTTACCTTGCAGGCAACAAAGAGGAAGTAAAACCCATCAGGCTTTACTTCTCCTTTAAGCCAGATTAATATCAAGCAGCGAGTCCTTGTGATTGCCAGAAGTCACAAGGATAACCGTCCCTTTTTATTATAGGCTATCTAGTGGTTTTATTGACTCTGTATTATGTTGCAGACAATAAGTCCTAGGCTATAATGGTACTTTAGTTCCTCAGTCCTGAATAAAGCTGGACATAGACATATTAGAGGGTAGTTGGAAGTGTAGGCATTATCTGCCAATCCTCTGGACAAAAACAAAGTATAGCAGGGACTGTGGAGTGCTCATTTAGCGTTTTAGACCTGGCTCTCCTGGCCTTAGGGAAGGACGAAGAAAGTTGGCCGAAGGGCGAATGCTGATTTTACTGCCTTATCATAGGGGAACAATCGTGATCTGGGCAGGTTTGCTGTTCTCTAAGCACCCTGAACAGTCAAGTCTTGTCAGTGGGTTTTGTTTAGTGAAGGAAGCAATTCATAGACTATGGAGGTAAGCACACTACCATACCACCTCTTTTTTACCAGCAGGGGTCAGGCTACTCCTTGCTGTGCAGTCTACTGCCCACTTGTGGCTGCAGCCTGTCATTGCCTCCGGTCTGTAGATAGCTGATTGGGGATTTATGACTGATGGTGACTTTCAGACATTACAGGAGGTAGTCTTATGCCGCGTACACACGATCATTTTTCCCGTCGGGAAAAATGAAATTTTTTTTTTTCGCCGAGAAAAACGATCGTCTGTGGGCTTTATGCCGTTTTTCTCGTTGAGAAAAACGACGAGAAAAATTAGAACATGTTCTAAATTTTCTCATCGTTATTTCCATCATTTTTTTCCGCGGCAGTTTTCCCATAGGGAGACACTGCCGCGGAGCCCACAGACGGTCATTTTTCTCGACAAAGAAAAAAATGACGGGAAAAACGGTCGTGTGTGGGGGAAAATGCCGTTTCCTTGTTTTTCATTTAATTTCATGTCGTGATTTACGGCGGTGTTTTCACCACCGTGAATCACGATCGTGTGTACGCGGCATTATTGTTTTCTTTTTTTTATTATAAATGGTGCCACAAGAATCTGTGTAATGATTGCTGTATCATTTGCAGGATTCATTTAGCAGACTCGGGTGACAATGTTTCTCTTTTGTTTACAAACGGTTTATTGAAAAAAAATTAGTCTCAATACAATTTTAACTGTACATTGGTAAAAGGTACATATATAAAAATATAAAAGGAAAAAACTGCGCTAGTTGTAAATGAAATAAATTTGAACTCCCATAAGCAGCAATAATAGTGGGATAAACACCAAAGAGATAAAGGGAAAAAAATTGCGCTAATGAGTCCAAGATATTAAAGGAAAAGAAATTCAAAGTCCAATTGAAAGGTGCTGGAATAGACAAATGCCAAAAAACGCACATAAATCCTATATGAACTTGTGTGAATATATGCTTACCAGATAGTAAGCCAAACATGCAGGTGGCTATAACCCAGCCCAGGCCTTTGATCAGCACACCAGTGCTAATTCCTCAGAGATGGTGAGCTGCAGCAATGGAAGAATGACTCCACAATATGGGTAGGTATATGCATCCAAAGTGTTTTAACATGGAGAAGAAAAAAAACATAGCGTAATCCTGCCACATAAAGTAATCCTAAAAAGGGATAGTTGCTATGGAGTGTGGAAAGCGTAACAACACCCAGTGTATGATATTTTGTAAACGTGAGCCACCACCTTATAGGTAATCTCCTTACCAGACAAATATGAAGTTTAAGCCTTAACCAATTGATTAAAACAATAAAAACGGTAAGTTCATATACGATTTATGTGCATTTTTGGGCATTTGTCTATTCCAGCACCTTTCAATTGGACTTTTTTGGACTTTGAATTTATTTTCCTTTAATATCTTGGGACTCATTAGCGCAATTTTTTTCCTTTTACATATATAAAAAGAAGGGTTCAAAAAATATCAGCATAATGTATAATTCGCAGTGATATAAGAGGGAGGGATACAAACAATGGGATGTATAATTAAATCATTGATAAGATCTTTATAACTCTATAATGTCTTATGGATTTGTTTTAATGATAAAAGAATCAACAGTATCATCGTGTAGTTCCATGAACCAACAGAGATAGATCCCAAGGTTTCCATTTTTTATCATATGTGTCCATAGTATCGAATAAAGTGTGATGGATATGTTCTGATAGCTTGATGGCCAGCATGCGATTCGTAATTTGAGACCATGGCACAGTAGAGGAACGCCAGTTGAGAGCTGTAGCCCAGTGTATTGAGCTGGACAATGTTTCTCATGACATTGAAAATATGAGTACATTTTGCCAGTAAGCTCACACTCTGATTTATGTCCCATTTCCACCTCCATGGGGCCCCCAGTGGTCCCTGGTAATCTCAGGGTCATGTATGTACGCTTGTGTTGTTTCTCCATGTTTTCTGCGTGTTAACCCTGTGGGTCTTCTGCCATTCCTTCTTCTTGCAGCCTCTCGACGTCATTCCAGGTCCACTAGTGCGCTCTCCACTTCCGAATCTGTGGGGCAGTCAGGTGAAGCTGCACTAACTGCATGACCAACTTCATCCTCCATCCAATCCATCCCTCGCTGGCATGGTGCATTCCCATCTCATGACATCATCCTTACGTCATTATGTGTCATTTTGTCAGCATAGTTTTATCTTTTTTCTTTTATTTCCACCTTTATTTCAGCTTTAAGGCCAACGCCACCCCAACTGGTATTATTGCTTTCTTGTGTGTGAGCACTGGTGGTTTTGAACTCTTAGGCTTCTTTTGTCTCTTGGAGACTCTAGTGATTTCTGTTACCACCACAAGGCCTTAATGAAAGTGTCACTATCTACCAGCTGAGTGTATTAACACAAAGATCCGCGGTGGTGCAAAAATCCTATAACGAAAAAAAAAAACTGTAAGTGTACAAAAAACGTGCATGTGAACACAAACAAAGTGCACCCAAGCGTGTGCTTTTGTCCACCTCCCCGAAGGGGTAGGACTCGTACCCTGCCCCCCCCCGGGGGGACACAAGGCTCCTGATGGGGGGGCATAGACTCAACATAGACTGCCTAGCCAGAATGCCTGGCAGACCACTATTCTGCCAAAGCCATATCCAAATACTAAGTCAGGGGAGCTCTTCCGAAAAGAGACCCCTTTAGAGACAGGGGAGGAAGGAACCAGAAGGTCACACATCCTCCCCGTAGACGGCCTGTGAAAAACACACACATAAGTGAAAGGTGACAAACGTGGGAGAAAAATAAATAGTAAAAATAAAGTGGCCGTGCCCAAATTGTGCATTGGCCCTAGGTCCAGAGGTCCTGCTCAGGTGGTGCTCCATTGTCTTCTTCCTTGGCCACAGGAGCTGGGTAAAGCAAAAACCAGCAGTGGCTTAATGCCGGGTTTTTGTTGGCTAAGGGAGATAAAAGAATGGATGTTCCCTGGTCTGCCTCACCTCTACCCGGCAACATCTGCCACATGGGTCCTGAGCCCTCAGGTGAGATAGCATGCCGGGAGGAGGAGGCTTACCTGTAGGTAAAAGTGGCCGTACAAGGTTTACAACCACTTTAATATGTTACATGATTTGGTCTCACGTAAATTTTGGCACATTAGTGTTACGGCAGTTTGAGAACCATGTGACTAGAATACAGTAATCAAAAAGCAGAGAGCGCTAAGGATATTCCGATTCCCCCCTTTTTAAATTTTCTACTTTAAATCGAAGTTCCACCCAAATTTGGAACTTCCGCTTAATCCACTCCTTGCCCCCTTACATGCCACATTTGGCATATAATTTTTTTTGGGGGGGGAGTGGGGGCTTCAGTAGGAGTGGGACTTCCTCTCCCACTTCCTCCTTCCACCCTGGGGCCGCCTAGGCGATTTGTCATATCGCCTTATGGCGGCCCCTCCCTGTAGGCGATCACCTGGGACGTGACAAGCCCCAGACGATCGCCTGTCCACTCAGAGAGCGATGTACCGTTCGCGCATGCGCAGTGAGTGCCCGGCCGTGAAGCTGAAAGCTGTCACGGCCGGGTGCCCACACTATGAATGGAGGCGCCGGCGGAGAAGGGGGGGGGAGGAGCGAAGCTCCGGGCGTCGCGTCGCTGGACAGTGGAACAGGCAAGTGTCTGTTTATTAAAAGCCAGCAGCTACACTTTTTGTAGCTGCTGACTTTTAATAAACATAAAAAAGGCTGAAACTCCCATTCTAAGTGATAAGGTCAAAAACAAACCTGTCATACTCCCCTGCTCTGTGTAATGGTTTGACACACAGCAGCCCCGATCCTCCACTTCTCGTATCCCCCCCCCCCTCCCTCGCTGGCGCTCCTGGCCCCTCCCTCTTGCCCAGAGGCAACAGCTTGCAATGGAGGCTCCTGAGCCATGACTCTGCGTGTCCATTCACACACAGAGCCGCAGCTTGGCCCCACCCCCCCCTCCTCATTGGCTCACTGGCTGTGATTGACAGAAGCAGTATCCAATGGCTCCCGCTGTTGTGTATCCAAATGGCTACCCGCTAGCCAATGAGGAAAGGAGAGCCGAGGCTGTCATGCACATCACTGAAGAAAGACTGGGCTCGGGTAAGGATTTTGGGAAGGGGGATGCTGCACACCAAAGGTTTTTTTACCTTCATGCATAGATATGCATGAAGGTAAAAAAAAAACTTCTGCTTTTATAAACACTTTAAGATGTAGTGTATCGTGGAGTCCATGCACAAGAAATTTGTTCAACAAATGTCATGAGCTTTTGCCTAGCTTCACGAAATGTTGCTGTATTTTGCCCAATACGTTGATTCCCTATAACTGTCTGCTCCAATCGTGGCCATGGTGTGTATATTTTCCTGAAATACTGCAGTCAGGCAAATGCCGCATGTGGCCTCTAGATGGCGATGGCAAGCAACGTATTAGGCAAAATACAGCCAGATTTGTGGGGGGAGATGGGCAAGTGCTTGTGACGTTTGTCTAACAAACTTGTTAAACACCAACCCCTATGTGTCTTACCTGATAGCGAATGTCTGCTTAACAATCGTATGTACTATATATCTGTATATAGAGTACATGGTACTGAGCAGTGTTAGGTCTCCTATTTTCCCTCTTTTGTCCATTTGGGTATAGTAGTTGAGGTGTGGAATTGTGTACATGGCATTTTTTATTTTTTTTGGTCAAAAGCGTCCTTTGCGCTCTCAGATGTGCCACAGGGCTTCGGATCACGAGTGAGCCCTGCAGCGCAGCTGCACATGCACAGGGTTTCCTATGTATGCACAAAGATGGCTATTGGGGAAGTCCCAAGTCTTTGCTGTTTTTGTGCATGCGCTGGAAATCACCTGCACAGGTGCCAAAGGGCTCTTCCAGGGGGGTGGTCCAGGTGGAGTCGCTGGAGGGACGTACTGAAGATCCACTTGAAAGCCGGTGTCCTGTCAAAGTCGCTACCCATCAGAATATGTAACGGAAGTGACAATCCGGTACGGCCATCTTGGTTCCCCCGCACTCGTCCTCAGTAAGCCTACAGTTAGAAGGCAGCAAGCGGACATTTTTTTTTACACCCACTGAAGTCTTGCATTTCACCCTTAGTTTTACCAGTAAGGCCCCTTTCACACTTGTGCGACCTGAAAGTCGTGCGATTTTTGCTGCAATTTTTTGCCAAGACTGACTCGATTTTGACACAACTTAAAGCAATGCCTGTATAATGTTGAGGTCTAGGGACCTCAAGTGACCTCAAAGTTGGACCAATGTAGTGCAGGGACTACTTTTGAAGTCGCACAGATATGAATGGTACTCATTGAAAATCACTGCGTACGACTTGTCATGCAACTTTGCAGTCCCAAGTCAGAGGACAAGTCGCACAAGTGTGAAACGGGCCTTAAAGTGGTTGTAAACCCACTTTCACAACCTGCACCTACAGATAAGTCTAGATCAAGGCTTACCTGTAGGTGCAAGAAATATCTCCTTAACCTACACAGTTAAGGAGATATTTGCTGAAATAACAGCTCCGATGTCTACGGTGCATCCTTTTTTTTTTTCTCTTTTTTTTATTTTTTTTTTATTGCCAGCCAATGAAAGCCCTTTTACAGATGCTGTCAAGGAGAGTGCATTACCACTAGGGATGAGCTCTGGCGTGTTCGCATTGAACACGTTCAGAGCCCGCCAGGAAGTCGGCACCGCGCTGCGCTAATCACAGCCAGGGAGACATTTCCCGATCTCTGCAGCCGAGCATCGGGAAATGTCTTAAGTAAAAAATTACTGCACTAGTTCTAGATAGCATAAAGCGGCAACTAAAAATGTTATACAAAACACTAAACAAGATAAGAAAAATAAAAAAGCTGCGCTAGTGAAGGTGAAAATAGGTTTTGATATTATCAAAACAATATCCAAATGAATGTGATGTGATCTGAGTCAAAAAACTAGTATAAAGCTAGCATACACCAATAGGTGATCAAAATACTCAAAAAATGATCAAAAAATAAATGCATTTTTTTTTTATATAAACCATAAAATGATCAATCCATATATCAGTTGAAAAAAGCGTTGAAAAACTGTGACCGTCTTTAGAAGTGAATATATTGATATTATAAACCACCATTGAAGTCCATATAAATCAACAAGTCTCCCAAGTGCAAATTGAGCCACAATATCCAGGAAAAAGCGATGATAGAAAAGTACTTCCACCTCTAAACACACTGCCGCTTACCAGAAATGATTCGGGATACGCGACATGTAAATAAAGAACTCGCATAGCATAAAACCCTTAGACAAATTTATTAAGAAAGCATAAAAATATAAAAAAATTTTGCATTCATTTTTTGAGTATTTTGATCAACTATTGGTGTATTGCTAGCTTTATACTCGTTTTTTGACTCAGATCACATCACATTCATTTGGATATTGTTTTGATAATATCAAAACCTATTTTCACCTTCACTAGCGCAGCTTTTTTTCTTTTTCTTATCGGGAAATGTCTCCCCGCCTGTCATTGGCGCAACGCGGTGCCGACTTCCTGGCGGGCTCTGCAGGTGTTCAATGCAAACACGCCGGAGCTCATCCCTAATGGCCACAATAAAGTCACCAAATGCCGATCTGACAGTTAAGGAATTCTATGTAGCGAACTTGTCATTCATATTTGGTGTTTCCTGGTTGGTGTGACAATTCTGAAGATACAATGTAACCTTCAGGGGAAATGTAACATCTCAGTTTTCTATTAAAATCTAAGGAAATAATCCTTTTATTTTGGTTGGTGGTGATGGATAGTAGGTTATTGTATGGACAAGACTTCCTTTTACTTTTCTTTTTTCTTTTAATTTATTTGGTGGTCATGTATATTTGGTTGTTTTGGATTTATTATTGACGTAACTTTTGCCATGTTTCTTTACAGCTGTGTTACTGCCCCCTGGTGACCAATCACAGTATACATTCACGCATTTCTAATGAGCGGTGTCATTGATCCAGGGGCCAGTAATTCACACTTCCCTGCTTTTGTTTTTCAGTTGGGATTATCCATCACATCTCTGCTTTTCTTTTTTTTTTTTTTTTTTGCCATTCCTCCTCATGTTACTCTCATACAGGTGAAATGATTCTATTGGACTCTAGCAGAGGCCTCATCTTCTAAGAAGCCAAAAGCCACTTTGGTGCTTCAAAGGGTTTTTCGGGCTTCGGATCTTCAGCTGCTGTTGCATTACATTAGAAGTCCTGATAATCCAATGTTTTGTGTAGCAGCTGAACATTCGCAAAGCCTGCCTGCTATTGATTGGTAGATACCCGGCGTCCTATCAGTGGATTTCCTGGGGAATGTCCTGGAGACATCAGATGGGCAGAATGACATTGTCACTGGAGGAGTCCGGTGTCCCCCCAATGTTTTTGTACTCGAAGGAGAAAGTGATGGTGGTCGCTCCTCCTTTAGAATGTCGCCTTTCCGATGTCCTCAGTGTTTACTTTCCCTGGAATTCCACCCCCAGCTTCCGTTGGTAACCCTGTTTTTTTTTCTTGTTTTTTTTCTTTTCTTTCCTTTTCTTTTTAGATCGCTATGGAATCCAGTCAGGAAGATTACCGTCCTCCATGAACGCCATGCGGGTTCTCAGCTCCAGTACGGACCTTGAAGCTGCTGTAGCAGACGCTCTGGTGAGACGCGAATTGCGTGCAATGCTGCTGTTCACCGGTGTCCAATGCAGCCTTTCTCAACCTTTTTTTTTTTTACCCCAGAGGAACCCTTGAACCCTTTATGGTTTCAAGGAACCCCATGTTTAATTATGATCTACCCATCACTCACAGAAAAATAGCATGATTAGTACGTTGTTTACATTTTTAAATAAAAATAAAATGTGGTGTACCTACAGCTACAGTATTTGACACCACGAGGAAGCTCTTTTTTGTAGTACCCACCCATAACAAAATTATTTTCTGTAGCAATCTTGAACAGAGTATTAGAAAAAAAACTCATTTTGGTAAAATTTTGGTGTCCCTGAAAGTAGAACTTTAGGCAAAACTTCTTTTTCATTTTGGATAGAGATAAGGAGGGTAATAACGCCTGTCGTCTTTTTTTTTTTTTTTTCCGCCATCTGTGTCCAATTGTGGAAAATTCCCTTCACTTCCTGTCCCATAGCCAAGCTAGAAGTGAGAGGAAATCCATGCAAATTAAGGGAATTCCTTGGGGACCTCCAGGTCACCAGGACTAGTGTCCCCCATTGGAAGATTTTCCCTCTTCTTTTTTTTTCACTTTCAATGATAATGGTAAACAGGACAAATGGGGTGAATCTACCTAACAGGGGCACAGACAGCG